>JADRCH010000130.1:819601-849266 GCA_019843965.1 Rhynchomys soricoides | reverse complement strand
TGTGTGTGTGTGTGTGTGTGTGTGTGTGTGTGTGTGTGTGTGTGTGTCACACATACACAGACACAAACCAACCCACACAGACACACACACTCAGACACATACACACACACAGGCACACACACACAGACACATACACAGGCAGACACACAGACACCCATACACACACAGAGAGACACACACACAGACAGACACACACAGAGACACACACAGCTAAGCCTAGCTTATGTCAGCAGGGTCATACTTCCTTCAATGGCATGGTGCCATTGTCTTGCACTGTCCCCTGAGCTGCCTTCCTTGGCATACCCAGCATATTTTAGGAATTCTTGCTTCCATTCTTGAGGCACATCCACAGCCTGAGAAGCATTTATTTTATTTTATTTTATTTTATTTAAAAAAACCATAGAAGTTGAAAAATAGAAAGAATGTGGTGAAATTTGATTTAAATATAATTTCAAAGAAATGTTCATTGTTATGAGAAAGTAATAATAAAACTTTGTTTCTTTAAATTATATGCGTTAAGTGTTCAGAGACAATTTAGTTTTATAACTAGTTAAGATGATTCCAATTCACTTTAAATTAAATTTAAAAATCATTACAACTAAGGAAGCAAAGGCTAATTGTCCTGACATTTTAAATCAAAATTGAAATATTTTTAGAGGCAGCATCTTTAGTATATTCTTGTTCTAATTTCTATTGCATTGCTACTTAGATAAGAAAGTTTGATAAAAACAGCAGAAATAACTTCTGCTGTGTAAAGTTAACCCTTTTTATCCATTAGCTGGGCCAAACTCAGCATTCTGAGCACCTGGATTTGTGTGCAGGGCCTCTCTAGCAAAGCTCAGCTAGGAAATACCCAAAGCCAAGCAAAACACCAGTGCTTGTCTTACTGACGAGCCACATACACAGACAAAGCCACATACACAGGCTGTGCAGACCCAGCTTACCCTGCAGATAGTTTCCATGCAGAGCAAACATTCAGGCATTTCTCTTCATTGACACAGTGAGTTTTGCCTTTTGGAGAGATTTATGGGCATCTACAAGGATAATTAAAAATGTCATAGTGCAGCCTTACATTACCTATGAATGGCCTTTTTGCCTCTTTTTTAAACATTTCATTTATTTTTTAAATAAAATTTATTTATTTATTCACTTTATAACACAATATCAGCCCTTACCCCCTCATGCAAGTCCTCCCCCTATTCCACCTCTGGGTGTTACCCTTCATCACCCCTCCCACCACACATCAAGTCACTACAGTCTAGGCACACCCTCTCCCAGTGAAGCCGGACAAGCCTGTCAATTTAGGGGTGCCCAGTCCATAGGCAGGCAGCAGGTTCAAGGACAGCCCCAGCTCCAGGTGTTGGGGGACTCTCATGAAGACCAAGCTGCTTATATGCTACATATGTGCAGGTGGCCTAGGTCCAGCCTGTGCTTGCTCTTTGGTTGGTAGTTCAGTTTCTGGGAGACCCCAAGAGTCCAGGTTCGTTGACTCTGTTGGTTTTCCTGTGGAGTGCCTGTCCTCTTCTGTTGTCTCAGTCTTTTCCCCTGATTTTCCATAAGACTCTCTGAGCTCCATCAAATGTTTAGGTGTGGGTCTCTGCATTTCTTTCCATTGGCTGCTGGGTGGAGCCTCTCAGAGGGCAATTATGATAGGTTACTGTCTCTGCAGGCTCTATGAATGGCCTTTTAAAGTTTGAAGAGCATTCAAGAAATTTAAGACCTAAACAGTATTTTTGCTCTCCTGTTTTACATCCTGTTGATGCCTCCTATATTCTGTATGTGTGGTTGGGTCAGAAGGTGAGGACATGTATGAGGGTGTATATGCATGTGGGTTGTGGGGAGGTCAGAGGTCATCTTTGAGTGTTGTTCCTTTGGAGACGTCCATCTTGGTTTTTTTTTAGATTGGATGTCTTACTGGGACCCAAAGCTTGCCAATAAGGTTAGGCCAGTAAGCCTCAGGGATCCATCTGTTTCTCTCTCTCCAGGGATAGAGTTACAGGCACATACCACTACACTTGGATTTATTTATTTTAAAGATTTATTTATTTTATATATGTGAGTACACTGTCTCTCTCTTCAGACACAGAAGAGGGCATTGCATCCCATTACAAATGGTTGTGAGCCACCATGTGGTTGCAGGGAATTGAACTTAGGACATCTGGAAGAGCAGCCAGTGGCCTTAATCACTGAGCCATCTCTCTAGCCCTACACTTGACTCTTTACATGGGTGCTGGGGATCAAACCCAGGTCCGCATGCTTGTGAGGCAGGCACTTTACACATGAGCTGTTGCTGCAGTCTTGACCTTAGCTTCTTGAAAGTTCCCCATTACATCCCCCTACTTACCGATTTGCATGAATGAGTGTCATGAAGCAGTCGAATGCATTCTCATTACTCACTCCTCCAGTGTCACTATCTTCTGGATATAGACTTGCTTTCACCAGTCTGTGCTATTCTGAGCTCAGTGGTGTGTGAGGAGAAGCTGAAAGGTACAGGAAGCACTGTTAAACTTGTGTGTTAGGGGTGCAGCTCTGTAAAATTAACCAGGTAATCTGTAATCTCCCATTGCTACTCTTTCTTCTACAGTTTACAAGCTGGTCACCAGGATGTTTGCACCTTCACTGTTAAGGAGTTTGTCTCCAGTTTCCTGGAGGAAGACAGTACATATGCTTAGATCACTTCCGACTGAAAGAATTGGACCATTTAAGTGTCTGGTTACAACAACTGACTGATAACAACAGAGGGAAGATGTCAGTTTCAAAGCCCAACTGGTGCTTGCCTTAGGACTGTGCGGGGACTCAAGCAAACTGGGCACACACTTTCTGTCAGGCCTGTTCCCAACTTTGGATTTATGTGAGATGCTCATTAGTTGAAATGTTTTAGGGTTGCAGATGTTCTTTGTTAAAGGAGGAATGAACATGAACGATTAGTTTCATGGATGAGACATGTGAAGGCATGGCACCTAGAAATGAAGTATGGGGGAAGATGCTAATGTGCTTAAATGGAAACAAAGATCATAGGTGATCTTAACGCACTTAGTATCCCATCATGTGTAGGAGAGAAATAATATTTTTTGAAGAACTTAAAATGAAAGAAAAAGGGAGACGAAGGATGAGAATGGAGGGATTTGACAGGATCAGCAACAGGTTCTCAGGAGGCAGACTCCCTGAACCCTGTGCTGCATCTCAACAAAGAGAGGCAAGAAGGGGAGCCGGGAATAAGAGAGCCAGCAGAAAGATAAGAAGCATTGCAATGATCTCTCCTTATGTGTTCCCTAATACCAGTTTGAAGTATTATGGTGGGACAATAATGGAGGTTGAAGGAGAAGCCAGGGCATGTGTACTCCGTCCCAAAGGGACCTATGTTAAGTAAACATCCATGAAAGCTGGGAGGGCAGCTGGACTTTTGTCAGTAAACAGTGGATTTAAAGAAAGAGAGGTGGTGTTCACATTGCAGATTTTGTAGATTGGAACAGATGTGAGAACAGAGGTAAGAGCTTGCCAGGGACAGTAAACACATTCGTGTGAGAGGAGCTGAGATGGTCTTTTAAGGATCTTAAAATTTCCACAGACTTCCTGTAGTTTGCACTATAAAAACAGTTTGTGGAGTGTTAAACCTCCAGTTGCTGAACGCCTTCATTACTTCCCATTGCCTGAGGTCCACATGGATCTGGCAAGAGAGAGTCAGCATGTGTCCCATCCTGCCTTTACCAGTGGGCCCTGAGATAGTAACTGTGGAATGGTAGGTAGGTAGCTAGAAATGGCCAGGGTACCTTTGGATTTTATCAGGCTCAGGAATGGAGGGGGTTTGGAGACAAGAGTGTATGACATAGCACAAAAAGGAGAAAGTGGTGTTGACAGAGGAAGCCAAGAGTTTGCCCATCATAGAATCAAGCCAGGCAGCTTTTAAGTCAGACAGCTTTTAAGCCATCCTTCTGTGGACATAATAATCACTTTTTAGTATGAGCTGTCAAGAGACAGCAATAACCTTTAATGAGATCTCTCAAATAAAGCCTTTATGGTGCTCATGTGTTAAGATTGCATTGAGCCGTTATTCTAATGCTGTGTTCTATCTTCCTCTTATACTGTGATTTATTGTATTTAGGCTTTTGTTGATTAATTTCTTAGAGAATGTGTTTTACACATTAAGCTATTATGCTAGCATTGCCAATTTAAATGACTTTTTTAAATGATGTTTGCTACATCTCAGAGGGTAGAGAAGAATTTACTTTAGCTACAGCAAACATACAGGCACACACACACACACACACACACATGAATATCCAGAAAAATGGAATAATGGGCAGGTGCAGAGCATTGCCTGTTGAATTATACTGACAAGTATGATTTATGTGAGCTCCTTAAGAACATAACAGGAATACAATAAGAACATAAGTCATGGGTCTGGACTGTGTGGATGAAGGAACAGCCTAAGACTTGGCAAGGAGGGGCCATTGGCAATGTTGAAATTGCTATCTTAACAGGAAAGCCATTTCTTGGAAGCTAAAACTCAGAATAATAATCCTAGGAAAACCAGGCAGGATAGTCCTTTGAATATGTCTCTTAGAGAGGCAGTCAGTGATTGCTGAATCATTAGATGGTTAACTGTATTTTGTGATGATTCACAGACATTATTGACTCCATGTATTTCTTGCTTTTTTGCAGTATGTTTCGTTCTGACTGTCTTGTTCTTTATTGAGCTCCCAGTTTGCATTATTTGCTCCTGTCTTTCCTTCTTTGGTTTACCATCTGAGCATGAGTAGTCATTTGTGACCTAATTGTGTTTTCAGATAGCAAGCTTTGTGAACAAGTCCGCCATAGACATCTCAATCCTGCAGCGGTCGTTGGCCATTTTGGAGTCAATGGTTCTCAACAGTCATGACCTTTACCAAAAGGTAGCTCAGGAGATCACCATTGGCCAACTCATTCCTCATCTTCAGGGGTAAGCATGCTAGGCACTCTTATGCCTTGTTTCTGGGAAACAGTCACTATGGTGGCCTTGCAAACACTGTGAACTGGTTAAGTTACATGCACAAAATGTCTTGACTTGGAGCAAATTAGCTACTACTCTTATTGGTCATGATAGATCCTCAGGGGACCATACATCTCTCCCCAGAGCCTGGACCATAGGATACAGTTAGCATTGGTAAATTTTGGTAGTCATTGGTTGAGTTTTATTTTTTATAAGACATAATAGGATACTTTCTTCTCTTAGGTTCTTAACAGTGTCTGTATCACCTATAATATAACCTATGATATTTTCTGTGACACTGAATATTTTCATAATTTTGTTTTTGCATTTTAAGTAGTTAGTTACTTTGGGTTATATATTGAGACCTAATGTTTGGAGCTAGGATCCATATATGGAGAGAGAACATGTGGCACTTGTGGTTTTGAGTCTAGTCACCTTAACTAAGAATGTCTGAAGGCAGGCCGCTTCCATCACCAAATGTCAGGCTCAAAGAATAAAATATTGGAAGAGTAAAACACATGTTTTATTTGCTTAAGCGCCTGAGTAAGATGTGGAGTTTACACAACTGCCCTCACACTCTGCAGTCTTTGCAGAGGTTCCCCATGTTTCTAGTCTTTGGTAAACTGAAAAGGTGCTTCTGATGCTAACACGGAGAGGGACTCTGTGATGCTATGTGGCTTGTTATATTTAAATATTGGTGGGTGCTGGCTCACACAAGAAACATTGTGGCTCACGTGGAAGTATGTTGGTTGGACGGATCTGAGGGTGCCTTGTAGTGTCCGGAAATGATTTGGGGAGATGTGTTCTAGGAAACACGTTGACATCAAGGTGACCCCCACCTCCATTCTCTTAGGTAACATTTGCTTATTCTTAATAGGAAGCCTGATTGAACCATGTGGGATATATGTAACCATGTCTAGGAGTATGGGTCAGTGGGAACAGGAGGGTTAAGCCAGCATTTCTCAATACACTGAAGATGCTGGCTTATGTTTATAGTCTAAACTACAAAAGTACATTAGATGTTTAATTCATTTGGAGGTTGCATGTGAGCAGAATTTAACATTTAGGTCAGGGAAGCTGTAGACTTTGGCCTCAGGGACTTAGCTCAATCTCTAGTAGAATGGGTTCTGTATGTAGCTTCACTTAAAATGACACAGGGTTCACTGTCTTCTAATGTAAGCAATGTTGGTTTTACTGTCTGGATGTCTATTTCTGAGTCTCATGGGCACAAATGTTCGTTTACAGTACACCTCACTGAGAAAAAAGGCTTGTTGTTTGCCAAGTGCTGTGCTAAGAATGTAGGTATGGGGTCTAACTCTGTCCTCCATACAGCAGCCCTAGGAAACAGTATCTTCCCTGAGTGGCTCTGAGACTTTTGCCTTCTGCCTTGAGCTCTTATTCACTGTTTACCACTTGCCTTCCCTCAGAATTTCTGTCCTCTTTCCAATGAAGAGCAAAATTTTAAACAAAAATCCCAACATTTACTACTGTTCCAGCACTTGTGTTTGCCAACAAGCTTTTAGAATATGGAATGTTGCTATGGGAACAAAACTGTTTTCTTTTAGATAAGCCCAGGAATGCAGGAATGCTGAGGCATCTACACACACACACACACACACACACACAGCCCACAGTATTCTGGGAACTTGCTTTTAATTCAGATGAAGAAGAGAGAGTAAGGCAGCTAGCCTCATGTACTTCTAGGTGATCTCTTTTGATCAACGGGTGTCTACCTCTCCAGCCCAGGGATGGTGAGGATACGTTACTACCACACCAGTGCTGCTTGTATTTTTCTAGGTCCTGCCTTTCTCCTCTGTGCAAGGACTGCTGTATTTGTATGTGATATTGAGCCTTACCATGGCTGACTCAGGGCTAGCCTCTTCTGATTTACTGTGTTGTTTGGGTCTTCACAGGACAGACCAAGAAATCCAGACTTACACCATTGCTGTAATCAATGCACTTTTCCTGAAGGCTCCCGATGAAAGAAGACAGGTAAGTCTCAGTTCTCTAGTCCTAAGACTGTGATCAGAATGGGGCTAGGAACTCTCTTCGTCAAGTTTGGGAGACCTGTCCACAGAACAGCCGTGCCTTGAAGGCTGGGTGGGGCATAGGAGGAGAGAGTAGATGAAGAAATCATTTAATAAACCGATGTAGGTAACAGAATCTATCAGATTTTCAGATTATCCTATGAATATCTCAGTCTCAGAAATAAATTAGCAACAAGATAGACACTTTCTTACCAAAGTTAATGTTGACTGTAATAACCATTGAATTTAAAACTTGCTCATTAGAATAGAGATAGTGTTACAGTGTTTAAATTTAAAATATCTGTGTGATTTAGGACAGTGAGCTCTGAAGATCAAGATCTAAGTTCACCATGACCTGTTTATGGATGTTCAGTGGAGGTCTATAAAGTGGGATTCACACTATTTGTTTACCTGGATGCCTCTATATTGTATCAGCAGCCTAAAAAAGTGTACACCTTTATCTAGTCCTGACCTTAGATGTGAAAGAGCATTTGAGCAGGTCTCCATTTGATATTGGCATTTTTTACTAGCGTAATTTGTATATTAAAGGAAAGACATATTATTTTCACTTTACAAATGAAGAAACTGAGGTTCCAAGGTAGTAAAGAACCTGATCAGGTCACCACAGTGGTGAGAACTAGAGCTGGAAGCCCAGCCCCATTGAATGCCCCACAAGCAGAGAATCCCAGAAGTCACGAGGATGTGAGGCCCACTTTCTCACTCCAGTTAGATAAAATATTACCCAAGTATGTGCACCTTGAATTTTACAGAACACCTCCTTTAAAGATTGATGATTAAGCCTGGGACATTGGATCAATTCTGCTACTATTGAATAATTTGTTGTCCTGCTTGGGGCCATACAAGGTTGCAGCACTCCATTGCCAGGATTTTGTTATTTATTTAAATGTACAAAATTAATTTGAAAGGACCAAGCTTTGGTGCCTCCCCTTGGGGTAGTAGCTGTGATGTTTCTATCCATTGGGAAATCCTTTCTCTCTTCGAGGATGAAGGGAATGTGCTCTTGGTTTTGTGAGAGAAGTCACAGCTGCTGAGTGGCCGGATGGATCTTTTCCTTTGCTATTATTTTAAGGGAAGGTGTTCTGAGGAGATGTCTTCCAGATTTCTTTACAAATACTTAATGGCTTTAAAGCATTATTTGAAAGTAACCTTTAGTTAACAAATTCAAGATGGAGCAGGTTGAAAGACGCCTTGGTTGGGCTCCCTGGATGGTCCCAGCAGTCCTCTCACTCAGACACACAAATGGCATAGTTCTCTCTTTATTCTATGTACATTTCTTTCACTTGTACATTTTCCCACCAAAGGGAGCTATCCATCCATGTGCATTATTTTTATTTACAGTCCTATTATTAAAACCAACAAAGATACTCGTGGCCAACTTCCCATGTCAGTTTACCTATATCTCCATCTCCGTGGAAACGTTTGTGTCATTCAAGGCTATACTATACTCCCCGTGAGTGCTCTTGGTTATTCAAACAGTTCACTTACAGTTGATATATATCCATGAGGTGGACAAGGATACTTTTGTTTTCTCTCTAATCCGGCTCCTCCTTGTAAAGAGAATTGTATAAGACACTTTTGATTTTTTGTCAAACCCTTTGGTCTGCTCTGTGCTAGACACCATCTCTTTGCATGGGATACAAAGAATGAAGCATCCTCTATGTCCTTGAGGTGTTCATTGAGAAACAACACTGTGAACAAATAATTAATAGTTATTGCATGATGAAGCTGTCTTATTCCTTCTAATTATGTAGACCAGTGAGCTATACCTTCTTTTCCTGTTTGTGTTGTTCTGATAATATTGAACGGCACTTTGAAAATAATTTTATAAAGTTTTAAAAAATAATTTAAAGTACTGTGGGATTCTTTGGTCCTTCTGTTTATATGACCCAAGAGAAGAAAGTCTAAACAGAAGAAGCCAGTGGACCTCTGTTTAGGTGGAAAGAAAGCCTTCTTTCTCCAATGTGGAAGGAAGGACTGGTCTTCTGAGTAGTTTCTGAGGGTGTTCTTGGCCTGCATTCTTGGTTTTAAGAGTGCAGGAGAGTATTTCATACTGAATTTGGACTTTACTGCCACCTCACCATCTAGAATCTCCTGACAGAATATCCACCCTTTCCAGTGCAGAGGGTCAGCAGGGCGTGGCCCTGAAGCTGCCAGCTTCTAACAGTTGCTCTGAATTTCCATCCCCTCTTCTCTCCTGCTGCCTTTCCTTTCTGTGGTGGCGATGGCGCTGTTAGGTTGATGTAGAGAGCAATGTTGACATCCTTGATTGCCCTCTGACTGTAAGTCTCCATGTTTCCTTTGTCAGCCTCCCCATTCCGCTCCTCCCCCTCCCTTGCCTGTACGTCTCCTTGTTAGCTTCTCCCCCATGCTCTTGATTCTCCCAGCTTTCTGCAGATTTACTTTAACCTGATAGACTTTATAGTTTTGCTTTGTAGTGGTAGTTCAGCGCCTTCTACTTAGTGAGAATTGCAACGCCAAAAATTCTCCCCAGCAACCACAATAAAGAGAATATTTTGGTGTCTTCCTGAATATAAGCAGTATTTGTATATTCTTTGACAGTATCAAGGCTGTTTTTGGCTAATTACCCCTTAGTACCTGCTGGTCAACATTCGTAACTACAATCTGAGAATCAGTCCTCTTCCAGTTTGCTTCCTGTACCTGTGATAAACACAGTGGCCAAAAGCATCTTGGGGAGGAAAGGGTTTATTTTAGTTTACAAGTCACAGTCCATTGTTGAGGGAAACCAGGGCAGGAACTCAAGCAGGAACCATGGGAAAATTCTCCTCACTGGCTTGCTCCCAAGCCCTCACCAGCTAGCTTAGACATCTTAGCTCCATCTACCTAGGGATATTACTACCTGTATCAGTTAGCAATCAAGAAAATGCCTCACAGACATGCTCATAGGCAAGTCTGGTTGAAGCAGTTCTTCAGTTAAGATTCCCTTTTCCTAGGTGTGTCACATTGACAACCGATATTAGCTATTGCAAGTCCATTTGATAAAGCTACCCCTAAATCCTCTATTCTAGTCAATAAATACCACAACCCAAAATACAGAAAAGAGGCTTTGCTAAGCTGAGTGTGAACTCCACTGCATAGCATCTGTCCAGTTGCTAGCCTTCAATAATCTGGACTCAGTTCACTTACATAGCTTCCTCCACGTCTAGGGTCTGTGTTCTTCATTCTCAGTTTGCACAGATTAAAAGAACTGGCTTTCCGCAGACTTTAAACTCTTTACTCTTTCTTTTCATTTCTTGGTTGATCTGCTTACTGAGCAGTAGGGTTTTTTAATGAATAAATTTATAAAGTTAGAAAAGTAATGAAGATAAGAGCTGTGGATGACATAGAAACAGTCTCTGAGGTGTGGGGCTGTTTCTGTAGTGTGGAGTTTTTAATTCTTTTCTAGAAAAAGCAGAAACTAAAAAGAAACATCCTACTTTGCTTTTGGTCCTGAATTTTATAATCCAAATGGAATGTACAAAAATTAATTTGAATTGGCCATTTCCCAAGAAATACTGCTGATATACAGTTAAGAAGCACGCCACAGGATGAAGTAGTTTCTGACCGCACTGAAGTGAGTCTTTCTAACTGAAGCCTTTGGTGGGCATGTTTTTTCTTTCTCAGGAGATGGCTAACATTTTGGCTCAGAAGCAGCTGCGCTACATCATTTTAACAGTGAGTACCTGTGCACTGAAGACACCATGTTAGGGAGAAATGTCCTAGTGTCTGTGGGTCCTTCTGTGGTTCCACACTGGAGTTTGATCAATAGGGCCGATCCAGGAGGGGAAAGTATGCTTTAGTATTGGCACAAACAGTGCCGTGCTGCAGCCACTGCCTTGTGGAGCTGGATGTCAGAGCCCTCAGCCTGCTGGAAGAGTCAAGGAAACATATTTAGTGCACCTCAGCTTAGTTTTGCAGGCAAAGAAAATCAGGAACTCCTTGGCTCAAAAAAAACCAAAACAAAACAAAACAAAAAAAAAAAAACAAAAAAAACCCCACCAGCATGAGCTCTTTTTGATAAGGAAGGTGGTTGGATATATGGGAGGTTCTGGGGAGAAGAGACTTAAAATTCAGCGGTAAGTGGTGGCCCATGCCTTTAATCCCAGCTCTCAGGAGGCAGAGGCAGGCAGATTTCTGAGTTCGACACCAGCCTGGTCTACAGAGTGAGTTCCAGGACAGCCAGGGCTGTACAGAGAAACCCTGTCTTGGAAAAAAAAAAAGAAAAAAAAGAAGCTTGCAATGTCATCTTGTCAATGTTTAAAGATGAACAAATCAGAGAGGGTTCTTTACCAGCTCTTCACCAGTTATCGGAAGGAAGCAACTTTAATATTTACCAAACTAACAAACAGCAATAACCCGATCTGATGTAGTTCTAGAGTTCAGCAAGCTTAAAACACACACACACACACACACACACACATACACACACACACACACACACACTATAGTTTTTGCATTCTTTATGTATGAAGAAGAAAACATCAAAAGGCCATTGCCTTTTGAAAGGCATTGTAAAGAAAGCTTGTTACTTAAAATTCACCAAAGAATTGGTATGTTCTCCAAGGAATTAGCCACAGCATGGGAGTCACATAAGAAGGTGGACCCAGGAAATAAGAGAACTGCAGGAAAATGAGGGGCAGAGCCTGAAATATAGTTTCCTAGGGAAGGATACTTCAAAGAACACCTTGCAGCAATATGGCCACTCAGGTTCCGGAAGGGCTAGTTCGGTGATTTCTGTAGGCCACCGTGTTTATAGGTTGTGTCTTGTCTTGGGGTACCTGGCTTTGGGTGTTTAGGACACTGGGAAGTTCCATAGTTCTCCTGGTGTGCATATGAAAGTGGGTTTGTTATGTTATCTCCACAAACTGTGCAGGGCTGGGCCTTGAGTGTAGGTTCTGCAGGGTAAGAAAGTTCTCTCATGTCAAAATTTCAGAATCATGACAAGAGTTAACTTTGTGGTCTGAATTTTTTCTTTAATACTTTTTAAAAATGTAATTTGTCCGTGGTGTCTCTAGCATGTCATCCGAGCACAGCGGGCCATCAACAACGAGATGGCCCACCAGTTATATGTTCTCCAAGTGCTGACCTTTAACCTTCTGGAAGACAGGATGATGACCAAGATGGACCCCCAGGACCAGGTGGGTGGATGCTCCACACAAATGTAATCAGAGACAGTGAGATGGTGCATCAAATGTCTGCCCTTTAGCTACCCTCAAATCAGGAGTCTTACATGATCTTATAATTGTTTTATCGCCATCTCAGAACTTGGGTATATGGCTTCAAAGTTTAGGTGAACCTAGGATCAGAGAATCAGGGTTATTCCATGAGGTCCCATCCACATGCATATTTTTCCTTTACAGTTAAGAGCTTGAGGTTAAAGCCCTGGGCTCTGGACCATACTACATTAAGTGGGGTCAAGTTCCCAAACAACTGAGGGCATGAAAGGCCAGGCTTGTCATCCATTCTTCAAGTGGGAATGGTTTCCATTCTCTAGTAACTAAGCCCAAAGGCAGCTCTTCCTTTTCCCTGGGTGCACCCTCACTTCTAGGCTGGTGGTTTTGTTGGTTGGCTAGTTTTTCTAACTCTTGGCTACCTCTGTCACTGTGTAAAAAACATTGTTTCCATCCAGAGGGCTTTGGGGGGAGCTTCCCTGCTTGAGGGTAGAGTGAGGAAGCAGCTGGGAACCCTGCTGTACACACTTTCAACTCAAACAGTGGTACAGCTGTGGAAAGGAAAACATTCACTGTTGGCACGTGAGGGCCTGATCTACTGCAGATGCTGAGCTGCATGTGTGGGCTATGTGGCTGCTGCAGCCCTCCATTCATGGTGAGATGCCATGTAAGTAAGACTGATGGAGAGGCTTAGATAGGCCAATGAGTGTGCCCCATGGTTTTATCTGCAGACCAAGCATGGTAATCCAAGGGAGACAAGCCAATTATCTTATCACTTGGATGGAGGGAGATCAGTGCTCTTAATAACGAGCAATTCTCTTTATTTGTAAACTCTTCCTCCTATTTATTGAAAAAAAAGTGTGTAACATAATTAATCATTTTAACCATTAACTGCACCCACACTGTTATAAGCTCACTGCATTTGTCTCCAGGTCTCTTTGTATGTTGCCAAACTGAATTTCTGTGCCCATTGAAACTATATTTGCTCTCTTCCCCGTTCCTCCCATCCCTTCTGGCTGTTTATAAATCACCCCTCTGCTGCCTCTTTGTATTAATTTGACTCTTCTAGGAGGACCTGATGAGTAGAAAAAAAGGATATATGTTGCTTTCTAGCTAGCCTGTTCTACTCAGCATATTTAAGTTTTTATTTATCATATTTCTTTATATTTTAGCTTATAACATAGTTAATTACAGTATTGCCCTCCTCCTTTCCTCTCTCCAGCCTTACCATATTCCCTCCTCCCTTGCTTTCCAATTCATGGCCTCTTTTTCTTTAGGTGTTGTTACATATGTATGTATGTGTGTGTGTGTATGTGTGTATCTGTATATAAACTCCCAAATACATAAATACAATCTGCTCAGTCCCTGGTCACCCTAACACCTGGATGTCTCCTGGTGTCATCCTTCTTCGGGTGTTGTTTAAGCAGCCATGTTGGCGATACTTCAGAGGTGCAGCCTCTTTGACATTTCTAGGAGACAGTCCCATGGCAAATTTGTAAGGTTCTTCCCTATGGTAATACATTGGTAATTTGCTCCTGGCTAAGGCTAACAACATCCCACTGTGTGTCTACACCCATCCCACTGTGTGTTTCCACACAGCCCTGGAAAACCATTTGTCACTGTTCCTGCCTTTGGGCTTGCCCTTTAATTTTCATCTTGTGCTAGTTTCCATGAAGTCAGGCCTTGGTCGAGTGAGCGGTCTCTCATAGTACAGATCCTGCTCAGGAACCGAGAATTTATCTCAAACAGGACACCACTCAAACACTCTCCAACTTAGTCTTCGCCTGTAACAGCCCTTGTTTGGGGGGCTTTTATGTGGGACCTCCCTAGATAATCATCATTGCTGAGAGATAGATTAACGCTGAGCCTGAGCAGAGAGAGGCATCTGAGTCCTAACTTAGGACATGACTTGTCTTTTCCCTCTTCTTCGCCTGAATGCAGGGATTCATTTAGACTCTGGGGAAAAGGGGGGTCTTCTGTCACACAAAGTGAAAGCAGCCTTCTCTCTTTTTGCCTCTTTTCTTCCCATCTTTAACTCCTTTAGGCTCAAAGGGACATCATATTTGAACTTCGAAGAATTGCTTTTGATGCCGAGTCAGAACCTAATAACAGCAGCGGCAGCATGGAGAAACGCAAGTCCATGTACACTCGGGATTATAAAAAACTTGGCTTCATTGTAAGTACTCTGTCTCCAGTAGGCTCTCCCCTCCCCATCTGACCTCAGTCCTATCGAACGTGTGGTCCTCTGGTGCTTTACAGAATGGTTTCCACATTTCCAGATGTTCAGCTGGTTTAAATAGGATCACATGGAAATCTCTTCTGGCTGCATGGAAATCTCTTCTGGCTGCGGCGAAGTGGAATTAGTTGCACTTGTGTGACTGATACTTCGCTTGTTTATCCAGTTCTGATTAAGTGTAGTGGAGAGTAGCTAGGCTGGAATGCCTCGAGCCTTCCTGAACCTCCTTCGCCTCCTTCAGAAGCCACTGTGGTTCTCCTGAGTGGGGTGGATGGTGACAGTTCTAGGAGGCATCTTATTATTGGGCTAGTGATTGGATTCTTCAGGCACGTTGATTCTAGATCTAAAGAAAGCTGCAACTCTCCCAGCATTGAATCTTGATAAGATTTATATAGTTTATGGTTTTTAAAAGGTCTTATCTTGCTTCAAATGTTAATGGGTTGTTTCTTACACACACACACACACACACACACACACACACCACACTTCACAAATCATAATCCAACATGTCTTGAATCTAACCTGCTGTTATGGTTGTTGCCTGCTTATAGATGGCATCACCAGTTTTAAAGTGACCTTTAGCTAACTTGAAATTCTGCAGCTGTCAAATTAGGTTTCCATTTAAATCTCCATCCGAAATTATACAAATAAGATGTTGGCTTGAGTGGTTAGAAATCACTAGGCACTAGCTTTTATTTCAGATATATCTTTCTGGAAAATAAAACAAACAAAAACAAAACCCCTCAACTAGGGTTTTGATTGTGCCAAATTGCTTTCTGTAAGCATCTAGTAATTAGCTTTTCATCTAGAGTGCGTCAAAGTGACCATCTTTGTCAACTTTTTAATAATGTCTCTTTAAAGGAGTTCAAGCTTCTTGTTATAGTGTTAATGTCATTCCGAGTAAAGAGTATTTATTGATAACACATTCATCGCTGCAGCTTACTTAAGAACACTTTTGGGCAATGTTTATTACACTGTGTCATGTCTTTGGTTTTGACAGTCCATTTGACACTGTAGATGAATTGAGCTGACTGGCGAGTCTTTCTTGTGTCTTGGTATCTTCGATGCCACCTCTCCACCTTTGCGTTGTTCCTTTCTGAGACATGCGGCCCAGTTAAGGTGGACAGCTTCCATTTCCCACTTCAGCGCCATTGCCTTCCGAGCCTACCTTCTGGATTGGGAGACAAGGCACAGATACTTCACATGGAAGCAGCCCAGGATCGTCTGGTCTTTTCTACCCACAAATCACCACAATCGCCACGGGGAGCTCAGCCTGCCACTACTTGGCACAGATTTCACTTGAACCACGCACAGGCTCTCAAATAAACCCTCTTTCTGTGTACTGTTCACCCACCCAAGGCCTTGGTGGGTCTACAGTGCAGTCTAGAGGCCAGAGGATGCTGGGTTCCTCTGAAGGTGAAGTGGGTGGGAGGCATGAAGAATCAACCTTGGTGTTTGCAGCCTCTAGGCTTACATCATAAGCTAAGGATGAGTCATTTTCTTCAGTGTCTGTGTTCTCTGTCCTAGCATTATTGGTAAATCCTGACCCACTTTGGTTTTCAGGTGTAGATGGCTCTTGATCTACTCTGTCTTGGAGTGTTCTGTTTCCTGAGTATGTGACGGGCAAGGGTGGAGTTTTTTTCACTGAAAGTCAGTTTGATATGACTCTAAGGACTCTCAAATTTATGTGGCACTTTCCTTGAAGACTCAAAATGTTATTTTAAGGGTGGAAAAAAAAGTCATTGACTAAAGGATAGCCCAAAGGGAGCTAAAGGATAGCCCAAAGGGAGCTAAAGGATAGTCCAAAGGGAGCTAAAGGATAGCCCAAAGGGAGCTAAAGGATAGCCCAAAGGGAGTGCTGATTTCCTGGACTTTGTGCTACAGTTTTTTTTTGTTTGTTTGTTTTTAATTTTCATTTTTAAAACTTTCTTAGAAGCCTATCCCTGGGCTTAGGCCACGGCCTTGCATCAGAGAGCTGAGAAACTGGAAAGACTTTTGAATAATGATCTAGGCTGAAACTGAGCCAATCATCTTGACAAGCCGATATTTCACTGGAGAGTGCATAGCCAAGGCAGAAACAAGCCCAGGTGCAGACTCATAGGTTTCTTCTGCCACCCAGCGGCTGTTCTGCAGAAATGCCTCAGCAGACCTGTGTTGAATTCTTTCTGTGCTTCCAAAGCAAACCCCATCCTGCCTGTCAAACTCTGAACTTGAAAGAACACTGAGAAGTTTGGATAAAATTTGATTTCTTTGAGTAAAGGTTGAATTTATAGAAAGAATTTAATTTCTTATTTTCTTTCTCTCAAGTTGACAGAGCCCAGGAAGCAGTAAGCTAACAGGTTCTTAGAGTCCATGCAGGCCACATTTCAGCTTCTGTTTTCCTGCTTCCAAGTCATGGGCTATTAAACCTGTCTCTCTATATATTTGGTTCCCTTGGCTGCAAATTGGTCACAGCTTTTTATTTCAAAGTTACCAAAGCGGTGGACAGAGATCTTAGCCACCCTGTAGCCCTCTTTCACTTTAAGAAGGACCTGTCTTGGAAACCACAGGCAGAGTTTTGAGTTCAGAGTTCTCTAGAAGAACAGAATTGTCCGTGGTGTGTGTGTGTGTGTATGAATTTATTAAATAGGCTTAAAGAATACAGCTAAATCATAGCCAAGAAGCTGAGAACCTGGCAGTTTACTTGGTTCTTGAGGCTGGTGCCGTAACAGCCTGACTGTTGTTGTTGTTCACTAGAGTGGTGATAGCCAATACTTGTTCCATGTACATGGTGAGGTGCCTCAGTAGTCCCAGGCTAGCACCAGAAGACTGGCATGTTCCTGGAGAGCCAGTCTGTGGTTCCTTGTCTATAATGGAAGCTATTGGGTATGCTGATTCTGCTGTCATCCAAGACATCAGCAGAGAAATACCTGGGAAAATCAGCTGAGCTGTGAGAGGGATACCAAGCCGGCTGAGGGCTGTCCACAGTGTGTGAGTGTGTGTGTGTGTGTGTGTGTGTGTGTGTGTAGATGGGTGGTTTGGGGGTTGTCTTCCTACATCAATCACGGCAACCAGGACAGGTATGTCAGTGATAAACCTTACATAGCTGATTCTAATTTGCAGCAATTTGACATTAAAAGCAACAATGACACCAGTATAGAAGGGGTTGCTGCTCCAACAAGGCAGAAAGGACAATTATTTTTAAGGAAGACAATTTGATGGAAGAGGTAGGTGGACTTCATACTCCTTAGCTCAGTACCCCAAAGGAACAGGCTTTTCTAATAGAATAATTCCAGAACACACACACACACACACACACACACACACACACACACACACTTAGCTCCTTATAATTCCAGAACACACACACACACGCACACTTAGCTCCTTATAATTCCAGAACACACACACATACACACACACACACACACTCATATTCAAACACAGGGTCTCATAACTCACCAGGCTTCCTCATTAGAGTGACATCATCTTTAAGCCCTGCATGGCAATCCCTGGCATACCGCTGTGATGCCCAGGGAAGACAGGACAACCTGGAAGTCTGTCTACTTCCTTAAGATCATCCAACTTTTGCATGATTACCCAAAATGCTTCATTGTGGGAGCTGACAATGTGGGCTCCAAGCAGATGCAGCATATCTGCATGTCCCTTCAAGGGATGGCTGTGGTGCTGATGCGCAAGAACACCATGATGCACAAGGCCATCAGGGGGCATCTGGAAAACAACCCAGCTCTGGACAAACTGCTACCTCACATCAGGGAACATGGGCTTCATGTTCACCATGGAGGACCTCACTGAGATTGGGGACATGCCGCTGGCCAATAAGGTGCCATCTGCTGCTCGAACTGGTGCTGTCGCCCCATGTGAGGTCACTGGGCCAACTCAGAACACTGATCTGGGGTCTGAGAAGACCTCTTTCTTCCAAGCTTTAGGCAGCAGCACTAAAATTTTCAGAGGTACCACTGAAATTCTGAATATTCTGCAGCTGATAAGAACTGGAGACAAGGTAGAAGCCAGTGAAGCCACACTGCTGAAGATGCTGAACATCTCCCCCTTCTCCTGTGGGCTGATCATCCAGCAGCTGTTTGACCATGACAGCATTTACAACCCTGAAGTGCTGGCCATCACAGAGCAGACCCTGTACTCTTGCTTCCTAGAGGGTGTCTGAAATGTGGCCAGTGTCTGTCTGTAGTTTGGGTACCTGACTGCTCCCTCAGTGCCACACCCCATCATCAATGGGTACAAGCAGGTCCTGGCTTTGTCTGTAGAGACTGAGCACACATCCCCACTTGCTGAAAAGGTCAAGGCCTTCTTGACCGATCCATCTACCTTTTTGGCTGCTGTCACCATGGCTGCTCCTGCTGCCTGTGCAGCTGCAGCCAAGGCTGAAGCTAAGAAGAGTCGGATGAATCGGCTGAGGAGATGGCTCTTTGACTAATGCCCGCCCCCAAAAGCAACTAGTCAGACAGCTTAATTTGAGAAAGGTGAAATTAAAGGCTTACTCCTCTTTAAAAAGAAAAAATCCCCCCAAAACAAAACAAAAAACAAAAACAAACAAACAAACAAACAAAAAAACAAAGACAGGGTCTCACTATATAGTTCCAAATTTCAGAATCGATATAAAGGTACTACATGGCTTGTGTGGTTGAAACAACACAGAAAACCACGTTCCTTTACAATCAAGCTGCATGATACTGTAAGATGGTTATCACTGTTAGTGTCAACGTGTCAGGCCCCTGTGGGAGAAGCAGGCAGTGGCATTGGATGCTGGCATTCCTACTGAAATGGAAGAGCCACGAGGCCATCTGTAGAATGACCAGCTGGGCACAAGCTGCCCATCCCAGGCAGTAAGGACTGAGAAACAATTTGAATACTTGGTGACAGTGACATACCTGGCCAGAGATCTGTCAGAGTTTGCTTTTGACTTGACTTGACTTTCTCTTTGTGGATTTATGAGGTGAGCATTTGCTGTGTCCAGTAGTTGAGGCAAGCACTGGTAGCTTTTATTAGATTTTCTTTCTGCTTCTCTGCCAGGGCAGATGATAAAATCAGTTAAAAAGGTTTATTATTTTATTTATTTATTTATTTTTCCTAGTGCCTCCCAATTCTGTTTACCTTGGCTAAGAAACTAAACTAAAAAATTTTTTTTAAAAAATATGTTTTTTATCTATTGTAATTTATGTTAATGTGAGAAGTTTTAGACATTGCCTTTAACTTTTCAGAGTCATTTTTTAAATTAAAAAAAGAAGAAGAAAATAAAGTAGTGCACTCAAACTTAGCTATATAGGACTGTATAGTTGACAGCAATAACAAAATTAATCTAGTCCTGTGCTGCCCTGGGGAACCATGCAGTTGTGAACTGAGACTCTGAAATGACGAGAAAAGCATAACCCAGATTGCTTAGTGAGTAGAGGCGCTTGCTGCCAAGCCTGCACATCTGAGAGAGAGCCCCCGGATGCACAAGGAGGGGTATGACTCATCAAGGTTGTCCTCAGACCTCCTAAGTGTAGTGTCCCACATACTCATGGCACACGTGTGAGCACACACATGCGCACACACATGCGCACACAAATAACATTGAATGAATTTTTTTAAAATTGAAAAATCATACATGCTCCTAATAAGGAGAATCAGATGTGTCGTCCCTGTGGCGCCAGAGAGCAATGTCCTGTCTGTGGAAAGTGGAGAAGACATGTCCTTTTCTGCGTTATAAGGTTTTTGTATGCACTCCATGCTCTTGGAACAGTCAGGAACGTGGGGCGGGGAGGAGAGTACACTTTACAGCGGATTGATGAAGATATTTTAAAGTACACCTTACAGCGGATTGATGAAGATATTTTAAAGTACACCTTACAGTGGATTGATGAAGATATTTTAAAGCACAAATTCTTTCTTAGTGCTGCTAACCTATCATGCCCAGCAACTGGATGGGTTTTCTCTCACTCTACTGTAGGTCATAAGCTAGCAGCCTGTCTTCTGTTTTAGCATGGTGCCCAACAGGGTATTTTTAGGCATGCACACTGCCAATGTGACTTCATCTCTTCGAGAGTAAGGACAGCATTAGTTAAGAGCGGATAACACATTGGTTGAAGAAATTAAGCCATGGCACTCATTTCTAGCTGAGGCCTCACCTTTGTGGTGTTGCTTTTCCTTTTACATGAAGGAGTTTATGGGAAGCACAGTGTAGAATCAGCCTTGCTGAGAATCCAACCGCTTTCCTAGCAGGATAATGTGAGAACTGGGCGGTATTCATGGCAAATTCCTTAGCCTGTATCTTAGCTACAGATGTTCCTGTAACCAAAATATATGTATCTTTCTGGTTCCTAGAATTCTGTACATTTTAGCTCTATAGAATTCTGGATGAAGGAAATCCTGGCTAATATTTGCGAGGATCCAAGCTCCATCTAGTTCCTCCTATCCTGGGAACCCATGGGGGATTCAGGCAAAGGGATTGCTAGAAACTAAGGCTAGTGTGCAGTTCCCATGGTTCTTTTATTTTCTTTTACTCTTCTGTCTTGTTTTAGACAGGTCTCAGTATGTAGCCTTGGCTCTTTGGAATTTGCTATGTAGACCAGGGTGTAGACTGATCTCATAGAGATTGACTTGTCTCTCTGTCTTTGGAGTACTGGAACCAAAGGCATGCAATACTATGCCCTGTTCTGTGTATGGTCTTCTGAACTCTCAAGCAGGTCCTGTGTGGGCTTGGTCCTTGGTCAACAGTTCTTCCTCTCTCAACTTCCTTGAAGCTTCAAGTACTATCTTTCCCCATCTGACACTTGCACGCCCTGGTTCTAACAATTTCTAGGTAAGTCTTGTTTCAAATTGAGGCAACATGAACGTAAACCAAGAACATAAACTTGGGTAGTCAGAGAAGGGGGTTCTGGGAGTGTTTAGGAGAGGGGAAAAACCATGATCAAAATTATTATATCAAAACAAAACCAACCAGCAACAGCCACAACAAACCGCTCTAGTCGCTGGTAAAACCAGAGCAGAAATAGCCACCAGGTGGCGTCAAACCACAGCCATTAGCTTCCAGCCACCCTGCTGGCTCTGGTGCACTGGTGGTCAGCTTGCAACCTTGGCAGGTAGACTAAGTCAGAGCTCTTGAGTCACCAAGCATGCACTGGCACCTTAGAAGGGACTAGCAGCATTCTAAGATGTCTAACTGTCCTCCTTGTGAGATGGAAATTTCCTGCTGCACTTGGGAGATGAGTTTTATCAGCACCCTCCTTTCTGGAGTCTCATTTCCCAGCATTTCTCTTTCTGCTGCCAGGAAAGTCTTCAAAGTGCGGCACAGCACATCTAGTTTTATTTTTTCCTGCCTTATCAAGGAAGTGCAGAAAAATGTACTTACAAAAACCTAACACCAGTAATAATATATTTTTGAGGTTCATTAAACGTAGTTTATTAAACCATATGGCAGCAGTGCCTTAGAGAGGTCACACATGGTAAATGGAGTCAAAGTGAAAAAGCACCAGAAGATGAACAGTGGTCTGGGCAGCTTGGTCATACTCTGGTGGCATTCTTGTCTAAATTACATCTCTTGACAAGCACATTTCAACATTTTCCTTTAAGCGGTATTGGTCCGGGTTCATTCTCTGGTCTTTTAGTGGCTTGATCACGTGAGTATCTCTGGTTTCCTGTTCAGGTTCATGTTCAGAGGGGAGGCCACAGTTGTCTGAAAGATGGGGCTGATAAAATAGCAGAAGAAAGCGAGTGAGCACTGAAAACCCAAGCGGAGAAGGTGGCTGTCATCACTGCCCATGACGAACCAGAGAGGAGCAGTTCATCGCTGGCAGGACTCTGCCCAGAGCCCTGCACACTGATGCTTGAGGTCAATCAGGGTGGTCTCAGACCACTCACAACACTTACATATCTGTCCCACTGCTCCGAAACAGAATAGACTAGATTATCACTGTCTGAGATGGAGAATCAGATCCACATCTCCTTTTTCGAAGACTCGTGCGGTCGTTGCCATTTCTGTCCATTTGATGATTTTATGTTTGTGATGTGTTACTCCCTCCTCTCTCTCAGCAAGGGAGAGAACAAAGTGGTGGAGACAATGTGGAGTAATCTCATTTCAGCACTTGCAACAGATACTGTATGGAGAGAGAACCAATGGATAATTGCATCATCAAAACATTTCGATTTTTTTTTTTTTAAGAAAGCGGTTTTTGAAGGAAAGTAGTAAAAACTAACAACGGTGATTGATTGCCATGACAATATCTGAGTTTCATCTTTCTTGTGGCTTAAATTTTTTATTAATTTTAGTTCTAGGAAACATTTCTCAGGGGTGTTACTGGGAGCGGAAAAGGAAACAGGTTTATCCTACTGCTGGATTCCCAGTGTCCTTCTGTTAGGACTGCTGCTACCCTTGAACAGGATGGCTTTTCTCCTTGAAGAGGTGATCTGTTCTCTGTCCACTAGGGGGCACACCAGAACAAAGTTATGTAAATGTTTAACTCTTAGCTCGAGAAGAAGCAACTCTTTTTTTTTTTTTTTTTTTAATTTTCATATTTTATTTACATTTCAAATGTTTCCCCCTTTCCAGATCTCCCCTTTGGAACCTCCCCATTCCCTCCGCCCTCCCCCTGCCTCTATGGGGATAGTCTCCAAACCACCTCCCCACCCCACCCCCCACCCACTCTCCCCTCCTTGCCATTCTCCTATACTGGGGGATATAACACCCTTAGGCCCAAGGGCCTCTCCTCCCCCTGACGGGTAACAAGACCCTCCTCTGTCGCATATGTGGCCAGAACCATGGATCCCTCCATGTGTATTCTTTAGTTGGTGGATCAGTCTCCAGAAATATGGGGGGTCAGGCCAGTTGTCAGTGTTGCTACCTCCCTGGGGCTGCACCTGCGATGTGTGTGGTTCTAAAAGGCTCAGGAGGATTTCTTGAGAAGAAGTCTTCTTCTTCTTCTTTTTTTTTTTTTTTTTTTTTTTTTTTTGGTTTTTCGAGACAGGGTTTCTCTGTGTAGCCCTGGCTGTCCTGGAACTCACTCTGTAGACCAGGCTGGCCTCGAACTCAGAAATCCGCCTGCCTCTGCCTCCCGAGTGCGGGATTAAAGGTGTGCGCCACCACAGCCGGCTTCCCCTAAGTCTTCTTTATGTCATTGTAAGCTTTAAATCTCTAAGAATCTCTCTCCCCTACCTCTACCCTGTATTTATAACATATCTGTGACAGAAGAGCAAATGCATTAACAAGGATTTATTATTCACCTCTTTTGCTTCATATAAACTTTCTTGGCAGCTTTCTCCCTCCCTCCTATTTTCCTTCCTTCCTTCTTTCCTTCCTTCCTTCCTTTCCTTCTTTTATATAAATGGATCTCTGGAACAAAAAGACACCATCCAGCAAACGAAGGGATGGCAAATGGAGAAGGAAACCGAGAAAATAGGAGTTGCTAGTGGTGTTCTTGAGAGCAATCCAATTCTACTGCAGACTAGTGTTGTATAATTTCTCATGACCCTCACCCATAGTCTCTGGCACCAGACTCCAGGTTTTGCTTTTCTGCTCCATTGTTTGTTAGAAGCTAACTTTGCAGTTTATCTTATCTTTTTTAATGGCTCATTAGCAAGGCGGGTTCTGTCGCCATTCTACTTAGGCTTGTAGTGGAGATTAATGAGTTAATACATACCAGAAACCTGACTCACCCTAAGCAGATCTTCATACAAGTTTTCTCTCTCCACCTCGTGTGTAGGTGTGTGCATACATACATGTAAAAGGCCATTTGGTTAGTCTCTCAGGGTCATGGCCAGGAGCTATTTGTCTTATCTTTTGAATTAGGGTCTCTTACTGATATCTGGGGCTCACTAATTAATCGATGCTGTCTGGCTAACAAGCCCCAGGGATCTTTCTGTCTCCACCCTTTCAGCACAGAACATAAGTTGACTTGGCCAAAACCACACATAGGCTTCCACAATCAATTTTATTTGGGAACTGGTCCTCTTGTGAGATCCCAGCAGGCATTTTTGATGGATGGAGCTAGCCCCATCCCTCCACCTGACCATAACATAGTCTTACTGTTGATATAAGTAGCTGATGGTTGAGATGAGTTGGGCTGTGTCCTGTCCCTGCTGGATGACTGGAACACTTCTTTATCTGACAGAGGCCAGACGAGTTAAGGAGTCAAAGCACGAAGCTTCAATACCGACCCCAATCCTGGGAAAAACACATCCCAGAGCCATGAATTTTAGGGAGTTTTCCTACAAATGATTATAGGGTAGAACATCCCCTCCCCTGCTTTTTAACAAACATCTTTTGTGATGAAAGGGTTGGTTATTCTTCTTCTGCACTTTTACTAGTAAGCATGTCTACCGGGAACCATTCTACCATTCCAGAGGGTGTCTCTCTAGACACTCTACCATGAGTGTCTGCTCTCATGGAGGCATGACTTATAATAAAGGCATGAAAGGCTCAAAACCGTGGCAGGCATTAAATTGATTTTGCTGCATAAAATATGAAGCTTTGAATGGAAGGATTCTACACATCCTAGAGTTTTGGTCATGACGAAGTGCTCTGACTGTGTGGTCCAGGCTAACCTCAATTTCACAGTCATGCTTCATCAACCAAGTGCTGTAATTACAGGTGCAAAGGCTTACACCAGCATACCCAGCTTACATGGTACCCTTTTGGGGAATCCAGGACCTAAGATGAACATCACTCGGACCAGTGTGTGAGATTAGAGTCTAGCTTAGGATGAGCAGCTGAGAGGTTCCAGGTTAAAAGGTCAAGTTCATACTTCTCTTTCCCTTGGCTGGAGGTACCTGGGTAGTATATGGACTCTGGAAAATCTTATCAAAGTATCCTAGAGGACAAAGCTTGGTATTCTTGGGGTCAGTCAAGAGCTGATGAAATGACCAGATTAGAAATTCATAATAGAGCCATCCACTTTCTTTCCGTTGACTTTCATTTTGACCATTTTGAAGAATTCACCATGAGATGAGTCTTTCTCTTGATGTTGCCCCTGTCTAGACACTATACAGTTGCAGTACACTTTATTTTGTTCCTGTTTGCCGAATGCTCATCCTATGATAGTGTCCTTCATACCTTTGAATTCCATGTGCCGTGAACTTATGGCCATATTCACCTGGACATAGCTGTTTCAAGTCCATGAGGAAGCTAGAGCTGGGAGCTGGCTCCATGGTGTGGGATTCTAATTCTGGAGATGGCATTCTAGATGTGTAGGAAGACTGTCAAAGTCTTTCCAATGGGAAGGGACTGAACCAACTTGAGAATCACATGGTTATATAAGACCCATACCAATGCAGGTATCTCAGCTCTCTCTCTGTTCTGTTCTCATTCATCCTGAAGAACAGGATGGGGGGATTTCCCCATGCATTCCTCCAAACATGCTAACATTGGAATGGTCATTCTGGCATGGTGCTTGGGACACCATACTGACAAGGACAAGCCTTACCCTTAGATTTTAAATGATTACATCCCCCAGTTGTTAGCCTGCTTGATGTAGGGCTTTAGGTGGTCCATGGGTGTTGCTGGTTTAATATAACTGAAGAGTTGCGCTGCTGCCCTGGGAATGGGAGCCTTTTGGATGCTTAAAAAAAACAGGTTCATAGGTCTTTTGTCTCCAATCTCATTTCATCTCAGAGAGGTAACGCATAGATATCTGATATAGACAGGAATAAAACATGACTTTCCAGGTTCATAAGATTGCAGTGCCCGGGAAGGATCTTCGTTGTTCTGCTGGACAAGAGCTCATAATACCTGCATTCTCCCTCTGTTTAGCCAGAGGTGCACACTACAATGGAGGCAAGGCAAGGAGTAAATAAAATGGCATAAAATGGCACATCTCTATGTATCTTTTCTGTGACATCCAGGGACAGTAAGGGGGATTCGAAGGCCGCTCTTCATGCGCTTAGAGTCCTTGGAAAAGCACTAAAAACCACTGTTCTACATAGCATTGCTATCAGTGAGGAACCAACACCGACTCTCTTGCCTTTCTTGGAAGGAATATATACTACACCTCTTTCAATGGAACCTGCAGACGCACGGCCAGAGGTCTGTTGCGTCCAAAGCCGAGGAGTGCCTCACTGAATTGTCCTTGTACCCTGCTTTCCGTGAGAGCTAGGTGACCTTCATAAATGCCATAACAACAAGTGGTGCCACTTCTGTCTGTCCCCAACTTTCCTGCCACTCAGCCTCAGGGCTGTGCTGTGCTGTGCCACCCCGAGGAGACACTCCGGATGAAAGGCCTCGAGCTGCAGAAGCTGTGCATGTCTGCCAGGCTGTACTGTTTCTCTGCCTCTGCTGTTCTCAGTGCTCCGTTCACTGGTTTTCTTTGCTCTCCCCTTCTTCACCTTCCTACATAGCCAAACAAAGTATTGAAGACATATTTTGAAAATCCAGCTTGTGAGTGCCCATCATACTTTATTTAATAACAACTGAGAAATGAGTCTTGTCCCCTCCACCCCTATCTCCCATTGTTCAGACATCCTAAAGTTACTAATTTTGGTCTTGGTGCTCTTGATCAGTCTGCCGGGCCATCTATGTTTGTCTGAGAAGTGATACACTAAGGTTCTTTTCTTCTTAGTTCCATGGAAAGGTTTTCCCATATTTGTCAGGCCTCTATTCTGTTTTATTTCTGAACTAGGGAAAGGAAGAGGGCCACTGTGTGGGCATCAATATGTCTGTTCAGCCAACGGGTCACCAGAGAGAGTTCATTTGGGAGCAGGCCTGTTAGGAGAACAGCCAGGTGAGGACCCAGAGAAGATAGCTCAGGAATCACCCTTCTCTCTTGTCTGAGGAAACATTGCATGTCCTAAAGGTCCCTGGAGAAAAGCAGCTTCATTGGGTGTGGATAAGAATCTGCACCAGGTATCCAAGGCTAAAGGAGCACATTACGGATTCCAACTGTGTGCATGGAGTAGAGTGGCTATGTTGACTTTCAATCTGCTCTAAATATAAGAACCAAATTATTTGGTTAAGTCTAGCCAGTTATTAGCAATTTTTATATTTAAGTCTTTGAATAAGTGAACGTTCAGTCACAATGATGAGTTAAGGAAAGACTGGGCTTCCCTAGAACTCAGTGAATGAACTGCTGCCATTCTGGGCCTCCGCGCATGCTGGTTCCTCTGCCTGAAGTCGCTTTCTCCTCTACTGTTCTGAACCCTGCTGCCACATTTTGGTTAGTGGCGAGGGCTCCCCACTTTAGTCCCTTCTCATTTCAGCGCACATCTTCTTGTATTGTTTGTGCTCATCCCCCACCCAATCCCCTCCCACTGATGTACAACCTTGTTTACCTGGCACACCATTGCACCCTGACACTCAGGCAAAGTTCATCAAATAGAAATGGTGAGTGTATGTCAAAGGACCGAATTAAGAAATGAATTAGTGGATCAGTGAATGATTCTCTATTTAGGAAAGGTCAGTTGTTTACTATTGTATATACATGAAAAGTGGAGCTGTGTACACACACACACACATACACACACACACACACACACGGAAAATGAAGACTATAAAATCTTTATAAAGACTATATAGACTGTATCTATAAAGTCTATAAATGCCCTTGGCAAGACTATAAAGTGCCCTTGACATTCACAAAAGGAATAAAAATATCATGCTAGTGGCAACTGTGGAATTTTCTAGTAAAGGGATGATAGAGGTGAGTAGGCTGTGGTGAGGTGGGTGAGCAGCCGTGATGAACAAGGGGGAAAGGGAAGAACAGAAACTTTCCTTCTGCCTCTGCTCCTTTGAATCCCGGTCATGGAAGAATGTTGGCTGGAGCATTTGGTGTTTGGTAATTTCTAAAGAAGGATGCAATTTTAAATTATTATGCTTAGAGCTGAGGATTTCACAGTGGCGTGAGGACAAAGAATACGATAGAAACTGAAGAAAGCCTGGGGGAATGTCGGTGAAGACTGGGAACAGGGACTGTGGGAATGCAGACAGAAGGATGGCTGTGAAAGTGAAGGTACAAACTGGGGTTATAGACTGGCTTCGTGGTGTAGAAGAGCCTGCAAAGACAGCAACCAGGGTTGCTCCTCCCATAGGCAGGACATAGAGCTTTGGCCCAGGTGGTGGGTTGTTCATTTATAGAATAGGCATCTCTGGTATGAATGTGTGCCCCTCCACCCCATCCCAATTCTGCATGGTGATGCAGGGTCCTCAGTGTAGCCATTAGAGCTCCTATGAAAGAGCTCAGTGGGAACCCATTTACCCTTCCTTGCTGTGAGGGCGGTGTTCATGATGCCATATTTGAGCTGTCTCCAACACAAGGAATCTGCTGTCAGTGTGAGGTTGGACTTTTCAATGACTACACATGTCTGAGAGAAATTTCTGTCCCCTGTGATACCGGGTTTGAAGTGGTTTATCACAGCAGGCCAAACAGAGTGTGTTGGAGGACATTGAAATTACTGATGGGCTTTCCCATTGGTGGTACCCAGAAGACCATGCAAAGGAAAAGTAATACTGGGTTCTTCACATTTACTCAAGAGACATTAATCTGACCAGGGTTTTGTTATCTAAAACAGAAAGCTGAAGTGGAAAAAGAAAAGAGAATTTCTTACATCCATTGTATAAACCCACACACTGAGTCTGGGGTACCTTTTCTTACTCACTGCTATACTTGCTTCTGAGAGCTTCCTAGGCTGGGCTGAGCTTCAAAGCATGCTGGTCTCCAGAGAATGAGCTGATGAGGGAATCTGAGTAAGACTTGTCATAGCCAAGAGTTTATGTTCAGCCAGGAAGGGAGGCCAGCACCACCTACATGGGGGCTGTAAGCACTTGCCTTTAGCTGAGGAAGAGGAACTGGAGGGGAGACTGCTGCCCCTGGGAACTGTCCTGGACCATGAGCTGTGAATGCTGTAGAGAAGGGAGTAAAGGGGAACTGAGAAGGACTGTGGCATTTTGAGTAGAACCAGCAAGAGGAGAATGCCCTAGTGACC
This sequence comes from Rhynchomys soricoides, assembly GCA_019843965.1. Classification (NCBI taxonomy): domain Eukaryota; kingdom Metazoa; phylum Chordata; class Mammalia; order Rodentia; family Muridae; genus Rhynchomys; species Rhynchomys soricoides. The sequence goes on along the minus strand of JADRCH010000130.1, from coordinate 819,938 downwards.
TTAAAGAAAGTAGTTTCATGAGTTCATAGGGCTGAGATCATGTCCCACTGCTCCATCTGGTATGAATCAGTTAGAAATGTGAAGGCTTTCTGGATGACTAAACAACCTTTTCAGGAGAAGAAGGTTTTTGTTATAGGTCCTCTGTAGTTATGTTATGGAAAATGCAGAAAATGTTAGAAAAAAACCACTACAATTTTATCAATTTTGCAGAAAAGTGGAGAGCTGTAGTCAAGATTCTTTCCACCTCCCTCCTATGCACACATGTGTCCATTCCACCTCCCTTCTGTGCACACACGTGCTCTTTCCACCTCCCTCCTGTGCACACATGTGTCCATTC
>JADRCH010000130.1:807585-819591 GCA_019843965.1 Rhynchomys soricoides | reverse complement strand
CCTCCTGTGCACACACGAGTACTTTCCACCTCCCTCCTGTGTACACATGTATACAAGGTTGAATACTCAGGATAAGGTCTGACACAGTGTGTACTAGATTCACGTTTGCTTGTGGTTATGTGCTCGTGTGTGCCTGCATAAGGATGTGAGCTCATTTGTGTGCCTCTTTACCAGGGAGAGGGAAGGTTATCCGAGAAGCTGGAAATGGGATGGCCTGAAACTAATTTGTTGTTAGGAGTCAGAGAACAGAATTGATCGTCCCTATAAAAAGCCATTGGCGCTGTCCTATTTTTAGGTTTCTTAGTGACTCAACACTGTGTATGGTGCTGCCTTATTTTCTGCACTGAGGCTGAGTAAGTTTGCTGCACAAAACTGCTGGTTACCAAGGAGCCACACTGGAGCTCCCAGGCCTGCAGGGAGTTACCCTGGGTGGGGACTCCTGTCACTGTCTTTCTGATGCTCCTTTTATCTCTTGTGGTCCACACCTCCATCTCTCCTCCCTGTATTCCAGATTATGTAATAGTCACCCCACCCCCCAGCTTGCGTGTAAGAAGAAGTAAGCTCTAGCTGGGCAGGAGCACACAGCTAGGACTGGGTGGGTATGCATCTTTGTGTGGGCTTAGCATTGTAGGCTCTACCTAGTACAGAGGCTTCCCCTCTCTGAGTCTCTCTTCTCGGTCCCTTTGCTTCCATCCCAGAGAGACCAAGGCAGAGGCAGGCAGGGTGCTGGGGAATCACATGTGGCTTCCATGAACACTGTCAGGTTTTGAAGTTTTCAAATCCCTCACACTACCACGTGCAATTTCCTTTTGTTGTGTGTTTAGCCATGAATGTTTTCTTTACACTTTGTAACAACATTTATTTTGGGAATCAATATGCTGATGTCCCTACAGGGGAAGCTTTGCAGAAGAGACTGTGACAAAGCAAAACAAGCACTCAGGAAAGCACTGCCACCTGTTAGCAGGCACGCAGTGCAACAGACCTGCATCTTCCCTTCACTGTACTTTCTTTAAATTGTGGGGGTTTTCTTATTATTTTTGGTTTTTGTTGTTTGCTTGTTTGTTTGAGACAGGGTCTCATTACTTAGCCCTAGCTAGCCTGAAACTAAGAGTGGTCTACTTGCCTCACACTTCCTGAGTTCTGGGAATGAAGATATGTGTCACCATGCCTGGCCAAACTATGTGTTTGGTCGGTTGTTTTTCAAGGTCTTTCTATGGAGCCCAGGCTGGCTTCGTGCTTCAGCCCATATGGTGCCAACTCTGTAGTTTTGTCCCACCACACCTAGCTTCCTTCAGTGTGTGCCCCAGATGTCCATATATTATCAATAAACTTTGATAGCATTTCATGACAAGGCTGGCCCATGATTTTAGGAAGGATTCTCCTATGCATATTGAGGAATTTTTACATTTCAAAAGGATTTTGTAAGCATTTCTGGGTAACTTTTGTGTACAATTAGGATTCTTTCCTTAGGCAAGATTAACCAAAGACCTCGGTCAAAATGTGAGAATATTGGTGAAACTCTTACTTTAATTTAAATTTAAATTATTTCTACTGTTTAATTTAAACATTATTCTTCAACCTTGCCAGATAAAAACCAACAAGATATAATTTTAGTCATAGTTTTATGTACTTTGAATTTTGTGCTTGTGTTTTTAATTATTTAAATTCTCTCTCTCTCTCTCTCTCTCTGTCTGTAGGCACCTGTGAGTGTGCCCTCATGGAAGCTTGTGCATGTGGTGTTATAAGTACACTGCTGTTGGTTGTGGTAGAGACCAGAATATGGTATTGGATTTTCTGGAGCTGAAGTTACATGCTGGGAGCTGCCCCATGTGGGTGCTGGGACCTGAACTCTGATCCTCCAGAAGAGCAACAAGCACTTTTAGCCACCAAGTGATCTATCCAGCAATTAGGAATTGTAATTCCTATTTGCTTTTGAAGTTGATCTAATTCTGAAAGAAGTGCTCGTTGTACAGTACTCCAAACTCTAGATAACAGATGACCTAGCCCAAAGCCAGGCATATTTCTCTATGCCTTACACACACACACACACACACACACACACACACACACACACGCGCGCGCGCACACGCACACTCACGCACGCACGCTCTAACATGCACACTCATGCACACACACACACATGCACACACACCTCAAAATGTGTTTACAAGTTTGATATGTGTCTTTCAGATATTTTTCATGATTATAGAAATAATTTTATTTCCACTAAAATGTGACTATATTGGGTATTTCATACCAAATGGAAATAAACTATAAATTTTTAAGGGAAGTGCTAGAATAGGTGACTGCCATGTGGGCTTAGCTTTATCAGACAGGAAGTTAGTTTATGGCTGTGTTTATGTCTCCGTTTGACCGCCTGCAGAAAGCATATTTGGACTTTGCTCTTGTGCTGCTCTTGGAGTCAGTGATGGATAATCATTGCTATTCTGTAATGTCCGTCTGAGACCAATGTCTAAGCAACCAAGCAAGCAAGTGCAAGTTGTCTCTCAGCCCTGTGGTTCTTTAGGACCAGCAGCCTGTCGTTAGCATAATGTTTGTTTTGTGCTCCGGCAGACATTTTATCCCATGAATTGCAGTTTATAAATATTAACCTATTGATCTTTTCTGCTCCTCTGTCTCCTGTAAGAATGGCTGATAAATGTCATCATTTCTTTGTCACATAGGTGAAGGACAAAACAAGAAGGTAAATCCCCAGGCAGGTGACACTCTGTGTGTTTGTGAAATGATCTACAGCGTGACACGCTGAGACCATATAAAAATCCCCAAGCTTTATAGAGAGTTAAATTCTACTTGATTCTTAAAATCCAAGCTGCTATGCCCCTTTGCTCAGCTTTTCCTTTCACCACTGTGACTTCTGACATACATCATAATGATCAGATTATAAATAATCAAATAACATGCTAAAGACTCACTTGATTTATTCCACAGAAACCTCTGCCATTTACTTTATTTTTACATTTTAGCAGTAATTTATTGATGAAGGTTCTGGAATTCTTCCATAGAAATCAGGTTCATACTTCAGTTTGCAGATTATCACTTAACTAAGAGACAGTCTTATTCCAGGTAGTCACTGAAGACCAGCTTTCTGTACAACTGTACAGCCTTGTAGCTCCCAAGAGCAACCGGCTGCCCTATCCATGCTGAGCTTCCTATGGGTGTGTATTCACATGTGTCTTCATGTTCCTTTGAATTTCCCTGTGTCTTTCTTGAGTGATGACACTTGCTATGGAGACCATTTGTCTTTCGATCCAGGATGCAGGTAAATGTCTTCTTTGCACGAGTCTCGTGGATCCATTCAGGGATGCTGAAGCATCTTTCAGTGTTGATGAAAATGTATGCTTCTTAGAATTCCCAGCCTCTCAAGAAGGAAGTCTGGGGTCTGGGGACTTCCTTTTGTTGTGCAGTGCCTGCTTAGCAAGAGCATGGCCCTGGGTTTAGTTCCAGCACGGGAAGGTGATTGTGTAGAGAAGAGGGAGAGAGGGAATAAGTCTGATTTCTTCTAAGGCACATCTCTGCTGTCACTCATTATGCACCTTGACTTAGGGATTATGTTTCTATTGCAATTTGTTTTGAATCTGCTTCACATAATGAGTAATCCAATATCATTAACTCAAGCAGCTTGGCTCCATACATCATATGGCATGTTCTTTCAAACAGTTCTTATGTGTATGTGCCAATTTTAAAACTATTATGTGCAGTGCTGCAGTGTACATGTGTATATTTCATCACTGCCTTTGGAGGGTATATTTAAATCTTACTCCATACCTAATCTGCCCACATCATTGACATGAGCAGACTCAGAGCATCTAGTTCTATCTATCTCCGTTGAGATAAAAGATCTCAACCGAGACAAGGCAGCAGCCCCAGAAACAGTCTTCACTTTGAGAGTAGACCAGAAGCCATCTGATCTACTAAACTAAAGAGAGCATCACTCACCAGAGAGAACAAACAGAATTAGGGTCGCCACAACTGGACACTCACAACTCTACAGCGTGAAGAGTACTCCAAAACTCTCTGGCACGTGAAGAACAAAGACCAAAGAAAACCAGGGACATCCCACTCCATGATGAGCCAGGTGTTGAAACTGACAAAGAATGTAAATCTACCTGCAACGTATCCCCACTGGGAAAACAAACTTGTTTTTATGAGTGAAAATCGTAGCAGAGAAACAGAGACAGTGGGGACCAGCAAGTGGGAAGACTAGAAATGAGAAGTGTAGTTTCTAAAATTCCCCAGTATGTGATAAATCTGTAAATGTGAACTCTTATCATGCATAAGGATAAGCATGAAGGCACCCAGAACACTTGTACTAATGAAAGAGAAAGAGGCAGGGCTCTATGCGTCCGATAGACCTCATTCTCTGCAGCCTCGAGGAAAATGGTTTGAGAATATAAGGAGACTTACAAGGAAGTGGATTAAATCCTGCCACATTAGCGATTGACATTGATGGAAGTATTTACTATTTTCAGCAACCAAGTTATATCTATATCTATATCTATATCTATATCTATATCTATATCTATATCTATATACCTAAAGATAAACATATTGGCCATTATAAATAGACCTGTCTTTTCTTACCTGATCTCTACTTTGTTAATTAACCTCTATCCATTGTACCATAAGCCTCTTAGGTTCTGTGTGTTAAATGGCTCCTTCACATGTCACCTTTCCTGACATTTTTGATGGTTTATGTGACCAGGAAAGAAGAACAGCAGAGGGATGGTTCCTCTGTGGACCGCCAGGGAGTAAAAAGGACTAACTTTCGTGTGTGTGTTTATGATCAAATCGGGTTGTCTTGGGTACTTGGCACACTTTTTTATGCTTTCCGGCAAAGGAGGTGTTTGGTCCTTTGTCTTAAGTATGCAAGTATTGTGTGGGCAGAACCAACATCAAGAAAGGGCTTCAGGATTCACTGCCCGCTGCTGCTGCTTTCTCTTCCTCCTCGTCCTTCTCTTCCTCCACCTTCTTTTCCTCCTCTTCCTCCTCTCCTTCTTCTTCTCCTTCCTCTTCCTTCTCCTCCTTCCTTTTTCTCTCCTCTTCCTCCTCTTCCTCCTTTTCCTCTTCCTCCTCTTCCTCTTCCTAAGGATACTAACTCTCTACAAAATAGAAAGCTGAGAGAATTCAGAAGTGCACATGTTGTCACTGTAAACTTTATTCTTTCTGGAATGGTCAAGGGCGACATTTCAGTGTACACCTTATTTCCCACCTGAGGCCTGTTCTATTGCTAGTTTTCCACAAGATGTCCACACTACAGCCAGCAACTGACTATTGTAGTGGTTGATTTGAACCTACTTTACCGTGTCTGTAGTACACATCTGTACCCAACCTTATTACCCGCACTGCTTGCTTAGAGAAGCGTGTGAATGGGCCTTCTATTTGGAGCTTATTGCTTGTTGCTGCCACCAGAGGGCAGCATCTTCGCATAGTTTTGTGCACATTTCTCGGGCCTGAGGCTAACACTAAGCTCTTTCCTATTTCACTCATCCTCTGAGCCTGATCCAGTTCAGGTAAACCAAATGCATGTCAGCTGCTAGTTGCTTTATCTTTGCTTTTGTTTATAAGGAACGGGTTGAATACGAGGAAGAAAACGTAGATTTCATGTTAGCATACACATTTAAGACATTTAACACTTTATGAAAATGGTTGCTTTATGTGACTTTAGTAGTCTTTTCTCTGAGAAAATAACAAACTCTTCTCTCTGTCCTGGCTGCCATGTTCAATGCCCTTCTTACTCATAAACTTTTCTCATATATATGGACTGCAGAGCTGTGCCCTAGATACAAGTCTTTATGCCTCTCAGTTTACTTTCAAATAAGTTGGCATCTCGTTTGTTATGTAGGTTTGTATTCCTGTCAAAATCCTGAGCTGATATATACAGATCCAATCTGTGTGTGCAGGGCAAAGATGCTTCCAGCAATGGCAGATTCTTTAAATGATGCAGGGTGAGTTGAGATGAGCACAGAAAGGGTGGCTTGGTAAGTTCTGCTGATTTGAGGCGTGAGACAGGACCACTCCCCAAATGCATCCTTTCTTACTTACTGCCTCTGCCCAGAGGTGGGGAGTATCAGAGCTGAGCTGCATCTGTTTGAGGCATGTCGGTGGTCGCTGGGCAGGCTGGTGTCTGTCCATGGGACATTATTGATGCTACTTGTGCCTATTTGGAGTTTGGGCAACTGTGCCCTCCCTCCTAAATTAGGGACTTTGAGTCTCTCGTCACTTTTATTTTTTTAAGAATTGATTGTTCTATTTTTAATTATGTGTACCTGTGTGCATCTGTATGTATGTGCACACATGAGTGCATATGGCTACAGAGGCCAGAGCTGTCTGACACCCCCCACCCCCCAGGAGATGGAGTTACAGGCAGATGTGAACCATGTGACATGGTGCTTGTGATCATTGTTTCTATTGAGATAAACTTCTCACAGCGCTGCCATTTTAAAGTAAGGCATTTATTCATTGCACTCACAGTGCGATATACCAACACCCTGATGCCAAATACTCTTCAGACTTTAACTTTTCATTTTGATATAATTTTTAACTGGGGAAAAGGATAATCCAAGGGAAAAGCCTTCATAGCTGTCAACCAGATGCACCCTTTTCATTCCTGTTGGTATTCCATTCACTCATTGGTTGGTATTGTCTCTCTATGTAGACACATGTCATTCTCCTCTACCCTGAAATTTTTGCAGACATAGTGAGGCCCTGGGCTCTCTGCCACTGAAGACTGTGGCTTACACACACCCCTATGAGGGCCTATAGCCCTGTTCTAAATCTGTCAGTAGTGTTCCGGTCCTATCCAGCTGCAGCCTTTAAAGGCTATGCTCTCAGAGCCCTCCCAACCCTGAGGGCTGCTGTTCTTTATGTGCATCGACCTGGCTGCACCCTAAGCAGGGTAGCCCTCTCAGCTCAAGTTTGCCCACTGCCTGCCTTGCTGGTTTTTAGGTTCCCATTGTATCTTAGACTGACCTCTCTTTGTGGAAATGAGTCTTGATTTTCAGCATTACCCTAGAAACATTTACACTATTTACCTTAGAGATAATTACACTATTCTTGTAAAAACCCATTGGGTGACATTTCTAATTTTAGAAACTATGTAAAGCTGCCCTGATCCCACGGGCTGTAGTGATAGCAGCTTTCATTTCCCCAAGAGCACATAGAGGATCTGGTGCTTAACTTTGTATTCAAGGGTCTGAACCAGAGTTTTACAGCATTAGGACCTCTAGGCAGAATGGAAAGGCCCTCCAGGCTGTGCCCTGGATAAAGCCACTGTACTTGATGCAATGGTGAGAGGTTTGCTGTGTTCACTTCTTGGATGCTGAATGGGAATTTGTAGTTTGAATAGTTGTGATAACTAGGTCAGTCTTCAGTGGTACTTGAGTTCCTGAGGCTACTGACTGGGCTCTCATCTTTCCAAGGCAGGATGGACCACGGTGTTCCCCAACAGTCTGACTTTCTCCTGCTGGGAAGAACATGGCTACTCCCTGAGAATAAGTTGGTGATCCCACTTTTGATAGACAGTCAATTTCTTATGATTGCTCATTGGGTTCCAGCTAACAATAGGAGCAGGTGCTTGAAGAAGTGGCGTGACCCTTCCACTACTCTCTCAGGCCCCTCAGTCGGTGTCTCCTAAACATTTGCTTCTTCTGACCCAGTCTGTTGAATTTGATAACAACATTTTATGAAAACTTTTCAATTTTTATTGTAAAGTTGAAATGCAAAACCAAGATGTACCATGGGCAAATTAAACCACACAGGCAAAATGTTACAGTCCCATTTGTTCCTACCAAGGGGAAGTTCTCTGTGACTTTGACTTTATAAGCTTTTATTTGAGGATTGATGTGAACCTTTAATTAAAGGTTGAAGCTCTGTGGCATGGCAAACCATAGCAAGGAAGTCAGTTGCACTGGGCTTTGTACTAATGTCCCCTTTCCCATCGGAGATCCCCACTGTGTTATCTACCATGTCCTAGTCTCCCTTCACCTAGACAAACTCCTCCTGTTTCTTTGTTTGTGCTGCTTTCTAATGAATTCTGGTCAGGTATCATAGAAACTGTTCTTCTGTTGAGTTTGCTTGATATTTTCTCATGATTAGACTCGAGTTGGGTTTTTTAAAGAGCAGCACAGAGGTGAAGTGCCCTTCTCACCACAGCATGGAGGGATACAAGCTATCTCTTGACTTTTAATGCAGTCCTTATGTTCTTCCTCTGCTCCATACATAGTTTGTGGTTCAACTGATTTTTTTTTTTTTTAAAAGTGAAATACTGTGGACAGATTACTTGGTCAACTATGCTTTTAATTATCAGTATAAAATGAGGAAACTCTATGTCAGAATATGAAATCAGAACATTCTTTATCTGCTGTGTCCTTTTGCAAACCTCTCCTTGAAAAGCATGGATATATTACTTTGAGAAATATTGAAAGACTCTTGGACAAGATTTACGAAGTCTCAAGTGCTCCTCTAGAGTTTCTAGGGCGACTCTAAGTGAATCCTGAACGGAACTCCTACAGTTAGCCTAGGGGAAATGAAGTGGTTTTCAGAGTTAGTCAAGGTTCTGTGGGAAGTAGGGATGGGTGAGAGAGGCTGTCTGATGATAAGGTGCTGCCCTCACGAGGGTTACGGGTCTCAAGAAACTTCTCATGTGGCTCCTACAAGATGGAGACCTGAGACAGTCAGTTGGAAGGCCTGGGCACTGAGAGCTGATGGTCTGAGTTCCAGTGAGTCTGAAACTGAGGAAAGAGGATTCTGGAGACAGAAGGCCCATGTCCTGGCCCACATCGCCAGATGTAGATTTTGTTTCCCACCATGTTTTTATTCTCTTTGAGTTTTTACTGGACTACATGGGGCCCACTCATATTTGGGAGGGTCGTCTACTTTACAAACCCATCAAGGAATTATATTTAACCAGATGTAGGAAATCATTTAAGCTTAAAACTGAAATTAACTGCTATATTTGGAATGTCCCCTCTCATTGTAATGGTATTAACTGTGTCCTTGACAAAGCTATTTAGCCACACAGGCTCCACTGTCACGAATGAATTGAATGTGATCATTGAATGAAGGGGTTAGTTACCGATGGAGTGGGTTATTGATGCAAAGGTTTTGGCAGGGCCTTGCTCCAATGTCTCCCACAGGCTCTGTTGCCCTCCCACCACACCACCTTATGAGGCAGCCCTCACTAGATGTGAACCCTGTCAGTGGTGAACTTCCAAGTCTCTGGAATACTGGGCCAAATTAGCTTTTATCATTTATAATTTATTCAGTCAGTGGTATTCCATTACAAGAGCAGAAAAAAAAAAAAAAAAAGATGAAGACATTAGCCGTCCCATTAACCATCCTCCTGGAGCGAGCCCTCCAGTTTCTGACTTCACACCAAAGTGGCACTCCCTGCATTGATTTTGAGAGAGAGGAAATTTATTTCTGTCCGTGGATTGTTCTGGAAATTGATTTTAACTATATATATATATATATATATATATATATATATATATACCTGAAATAGACATAAACTAGATATGGATTGATATTGTTTCATTCTCTTATGAACCCTCGGCCTCAGCATATACACTGGGTATTACACAGAAGTGAAATTAAAGGGCTGGAGCAGTCTACAAACTCTGTTCAGTGCATAACCACTCAGCAGCTGAGTATTACTCATTAGCAATACACCTTGGAAAACTGTCATTACAGTGATGTCCTCAGCACAGTGACAAGAACGAAACAAAACACCCAGCAGGGGAAAACAAATATGGGTAGGCTCTTTAAAATGAAGTTAATATTTAGAAGGTCACCTTTGTTTATTTCCTAAGATTCAATTCTGCTTATGATTCCTGGCACACTCTCAAAATTAGTGTGCTGTAGCTTGAATATCACTAATCATGTAGGCTTCAAATTGGAAAGAAAAATTAATTTGCACCGAAGCTGGGGAACTGTGGGAACGAGCTATGCTCCCATGCCGCTTCCTGCACTCTCTGTGCTTCTGCTGTTTTTCATTGCTGGTGTTTCGTGCTTGGTGAGTGGTTGGCGGCCAATGCCAGGGAGTCAGGAGCTTTTGGCAAGCGATATATCTGTCGAAGACTTCCAGAGAAAGCAGAGGAAAGTAGGTTTATTTGCTTCAACCCACAATCTTCCTTTGTTTAGAGACTGACTATCAAAGTACCCAATTGGGAAGGCGACCTGTGATTCATTAAGACATTAATTCCAATGCCATTGAGAATACTTTGTCTCATTTTCTATCTAGATTTAAGCATGCTAAGTTTGTCTGTTTCTGTGTTGGGCCCTATCTCCCACTGGCATATGTACCCAAAGTTCTCCTTAAGCTGCTATGGAAGCTCTGTGCCTACTCATTGGGCTCTTTATCTCTACTGACTTATCAGGATCATTTGAAGTTTTATATATATATATATATATATATATATATATATATATGCCATGAAATACGTTTTTCCTCTGTTTTCTGGCTATTTTTTGAATGTATTTTGTACCATTATCAGTGACAAGATAGTGATCAATTCTGGGTTCCTATTACTATTTTTCTTCTCTGCTTCTTTCTAGGTTTTACTATCCCTAGGGGAGATTGTTCTGTTTTACTTGTCATACCATGCTATGGTGCTCTCTGGTTTTGTTTTATCAGGGTTCCCTTAGTGATTGTCCCCTCACTTCATTGATATGTTGCCCAAAACTTTGATATTTAAAACATATTAATCTAGTTTTAATCATGTGCCCGTTGAAGACTTGTATGTAGAAATGTATACCTAAGTACAGGTGTCTGCCTAATTTAGGAGAAGGAATCCAATCCTTGGAAACTGGAATTACAGTTGAGATCTGTCCAATGTGGGAACTGGGAACTGTCCTTGGGCCCTATGTAAGAGCAGCAAGTACTCTTGGCCACTGAGCATCTTATCTCATCTCTCCAGCCCAACTTAGATAGTTTTACTTATTCGATACATTGTGTTTCAATGTTTTTTCTATTTATAAAAATAATTCAACCCTTTTCCATTTGCATTACTTGAGTGTTTCAAGATGTCTGTGCCTTTAAGTCTGGACATTGACTTCTGCTTTTCTTTTGGTTTGTTTTTTAGCAGTGTCATTTCTATGAAAGTGCTTTGTCACTGACCATGGATCAGATGGTGATCAAGCAGTCTCTTCAGAAGTAGCCCTCTTATATAATCTTGGCATTCTCAGGAAGTTTTTAGTAGGAAATCTCAGTGGAGGGATAGTGTCTGGGAGTCTCTGGGGAGCTCGTCCAAGTGAAGACTTGTAAAACGGCCATTTTGAAATTAATTTATGTCGCCTGCTAGACTCTCCCTACACACACACACACACACACACACACAGAGAGAGAGAGAGAGAGAGAGAGAGAGAGAGAGAGAGACAGAGACAGACAGAAGAGAGAGACTGCCTTCTCTCCTGTACTCAGTCCCTAGAAGCTAACTTTGTTCTCTGCTCTGCCATTCCAAATATTACTCAGGTTGATGTCTAATCTGTCACCTGTTGTCATCAACAGTCATTTTCAAACATCACAGCCTAGCTTTCAGTTAAAAGTGGGCACAATTCTGCACTGAATAGAGATGCTGTCTATTCTAATGTGATCACGGGCCATTTATTGGGTTTTCAGTTGGTCAACAGGAAAGATAAAAGCAAAGATTTGAGAAATGTTTGAAGATGACTCTGTGTTTGGGTCTGTGGCAGTCAACTGGGACAAAGAGCTGTTTGGCTTCCCTCGTGCTGGAGGCAGGACTCACTCTAAGGCTGACAATACCTTCCATGATGTATTACTGTTGTCAACCCTGGGGATCTTTACTGAGCCACCTTAAAGCAGTGTGAACAGGGGCCAGCTTGTATTGTGAGGTGGTGATTCTAGGTGACGCCCTGCTGTGAAGCCCAGAGTCAAACTTTCAAGCTGCCTCTGCTCGCCCACACTCTGCTCGCCCACACACTGCTCGCCCACACTCTGCTCGCCCACACTCTGCTCGCCCACACTCT
>JADRCH010000130.1:779170-807575 GCA_019843965.1 Rhynchomys soricoides | reverse complement strand
TAATTTTTTGCCCCTGAAATTGAATGTGCTGATTTCCTTTCCCCTTTTTTCCTTCCCTCCCTACTGTTCCCATTGCAGTGTTGCCTTTCTGTGCGCTCCTCCTACTCTGACTTTAGATCCCACTCTTCCTCGTGGCGGCATTCTGAACCCATGGGAAAACATGTTTAAACTTGGAGTATGCCAAGAAAAGTGATTTTTATAGTGAAAAGCTACAGGATTCAGAGATGGTAATGAGGGGCTATGGATAGAGGCAGGCTGCTTATGTGTACTGTGTGAGTGATTTAGGGTGATAATACAGTGTCTCAGGTGGATTTGACTATATTGTGAGACAGCTGGTGCCATCTTAGCCAGATGCTGACCTCTCCCTGCCATGTAATTGACAATTTTCCAGCCATAGATCATAAAGTGACTGCTGGTCAATGGATACTGTCAGGTGCTGGTGTCTGGAATTTCTTACCCAAGGGATCCAGTGGGCACCCGGACTATCTAGGCAGGGGTAACATTTAAACACAGTCGCTTGATACTGGATTATGATACTGTCCCCAGACAGCTGCTCACTACAGATGGCCGTTGAGCTCTGAAGCTTCAGGCTGACATGTCCAGATGCCCAGGGGCGAACTGATCTTTTTCTTTTTAGACACAGTGTCTGCCTTGAGTATTTAGAAAATAATCAGAAACCATTTCAATGTGTTTTTCAGCTTCAGCTTAGGGGTTCAAGTTTTGATGATTAAACTGGATGGTTAAATATATTTCCCCAGGATCCAGGCATCATAAACAGAGATCTGTGCATTGAAGTAAGCTTGCCTCATGAGTGTCTCAGTGAAGTCAGACCATTTTATGACTTCTTGTCTATGGCAGTCTATCTTTGCCCTTTTTAAACAACAGGAAAAGTGTATTGGTGAAAGCATATTTAGTAGGGGAATGACTTGAAGCCTGGGACGGATAACTCATTTGCCTGAGAAGTATCTCTAAGTTGGGGTAAGAGTTGAGCCTCTTGTTGGGATCTGGTGCTCTACGTAAATGAATTGCTCAGTGCTTCCAACAAATCCAGGACTAGGAGTGGAGCTCCTTCTAGATCATCCTCCTGTAGCTGTTAGGGTTTATGTATGATACAAACCAGGTAACCTGTGTTTCACCAAAAGATATGCAGATGAGACTATATAGGCTTGGGATGGTCACCACCGTAGCAGTCTATCTTGGCCCCCTTTAAAGCCACTGACACAGGTCATGTTAAATGATCTTTCAGGCAGAGGGTCGTGGATGTTCTGTGTGGCGCTGAGAGGTAGGGGCGTTTAGGAGGAATACATGTTTTCCCAACGTTTTAAATGTAACAAGCCGATATCAAAGGAAGATCCCCCACCCCATCTTTATCCTTCCAAGGTGAGGTGAGATGTTGCTACAAGCCTTGAAGAGGTCAGAGAAAATGGGACAACAGGACAGTCACAGCTCCTTTCAGACACATGGCTTTAGTTATTAACTCAAAAATATCATCATGACTTGTTGAGATTTTGAAATATTGCTTCTCTATTCCACTTGAAATAAATTCCATAATTGTCCCTATTTATAACCACAGGCTGATTTCAAATAACACACTCCAATGGAAATAAAAGAGGTTTTAGACATTGAGCTGGTTGCTTCATTCCAGCAGTAGTCACTATGATGTGGCCTGTCTCAGGTGGCCACACAGGCCAGCAGGTGGTGTAACACACACAAGAGGAGCTACAGTCCCTGCACCCCTACTGATGAGGTCAGAGAGCAGGGCATGACACAGCTGTCCCCCAGTCTCACATCAGAGTGTGTTTCTAGCATTAAAGGAGTATGTTTTAAATTCTGGGCTACTGAAGATATAATTCTTAGAGACATTTTATTAGGCAAATTAAGTTAAAATACAGAAATAGCATTTTATATTTTATTGAGGAGGAAAAGCTGGTGAGATTTGTTTACTGCAGCAGAAGCCTCTGCTTGTCTGCTTCCGCTCTTCTCATCCTTTTCCGGCCCTGGTGGGTTCTGTGAACACTGCCCTTGGAGCCTCAGTTTGCTGGATTGAGCATGAGGTATTTGTAGACGTATTGAGAGCCTCAAATGTCCCAGTGAGCTGGCTGCTTTTCTTTCTCAGTGTGTATGTGCTGGCAGTCCACTGACTGCTTGGTGATTGGACATCTGACTTGAGTTCCAGTTTTGATAGTATTGATAATGCTTCAACTAAGGGAAGACACTGGGCCACCGGCACACAGACTGATGCAGCGTGGCTCCTCACATTAAATGAATCTTGAGCCAAAGTTTACCTTTGTATTCATTTAACAGATGGAGGTTCTAAGAGAGGGGAAGGGTTGCAGGAGTGAGAGAAATGAAGACCTGTTTAAATGCCTTTTTGTCTTTCTTATGTTAAGAACCAAGAGAGTATTTTTTGGACATTACAAGTTGGTTTTGTTTCTGAAATGTCTTAAGTGGCTTAGAAGAGCACTTCAGTTTGAAATAACCTTTTGTGGGTAGTTTTTTAAATGAAACCACAATCTCTCTCTACCCTCAGCCTTTACACAATTCTAAAGATCAGGGTTTTTTCAAGGGAGAAGAGGCCCAGAGATGGAGGTGGCAAGAGATATCATCTAGAATCAGTGCTGCCCCAAGGGGATGCTGTTTTCTCCTGACATTGTCCTCCCTGTGGTCCTGAGATGTCTGCAGGATGGTTCCTGGAGGCTCTTGTCTCTCCAGCTCCTGTTAATGTTTGGTCACTTGTATACTCTGTGGCTCTAGGTGATTGAGATGTTTCTGAGATAGCAAGTGATTACTCCTAAAAGTTTGGTCACTAGCTGTACTTTTACTGAATGGACCACAGCACAGCGTTCTAAGGGTACAGCTTGGTAAGCATCCCTTACCACTTTCCTTTTAGACCTGTTTTTCTCTGCTGTAGAGGCAAGGATTGTTCCCCGACTTTGTGGCTGAATATTAGTTTTTTATTTAGATCTGATCTTACTCAGGGGAAGGTGAGGCATACTACACTCTTTAAGCTACATACACGTTGTAGGTTCTCATAAATTGAAGAGGTATTAGAAGAGAAAGCAAGACCTGGTTTTAGGAATAAACTAATAAATTATTTGTAGCTAATGAGTTGATTGTCTTCCTGTATCTACATGCATATAGAAATGTGTTCCTTATGCCTTTGAAGGAAGGGTACATTTTATTCTACCCTAATCTTTTGAACTATTACCCAATGCCTCCTATTGCTTAGAGCTCTAACGAATTTTTATGTCCTTTGAATGAGCTCTGATGGACTCAGTGATACACAGTCATCTACAGTAAACACTCAGAAAGTACATGGGAAATAACTCAGCTGCCATTTGTTTCTGAAACTTCTTTTTAGTGTTTTTATTTATTTATAATTTTTATGTCCGTGTCTGTGTCCATGTGTGTGTGTGTGAGAGAGAGAGAAAGAGAGAGAGGCAGACAGACAGACAGACAGACACACAGAGAGAGTGTGTGTGTTTATATGCACCACACTCACGCAGATCTCAGTAACCAGGAAAGAGTGTTACATCCTCTGGAACATGAAGGTGGGTAATGGGAACTTGACCCTGGTCCTCTGCAAGAGCAGTAGGTGCTCTTAACCATTGAGCCATCTCTTCAGCTCTGTTCCTGATATTATTACCTTTGGAGTCCAACACTTTTGAATAATTCAGCCTCGCTGCATTGCTTGCCCCTTGTGCTGCTGTTTTTTGTGGTATAGCTTTAGAAGAATCTGAAGCAGAGCAGAAGCTCACTAGTGCTTAAGCTACACACTGGAGTGACTCTTTAGAGCAGCATACTTCTGACAACTTCTGGGCTAGGCATGGGGAGAACCAGGCTTGCAATCATTTAGATCTTGGCATTAGAAACTATTCTGCACGCTCTTGGGTTATCATCTAGATCTTGATTCCCATTGTGTTAATTTTATGCTGACATTTTTAATATCCACACATAGTCACTAGAGAATATGATGGTGGCTGTCTATCTGACAGCAATTAATTTGCAAAATTCTCTGTTCTCCAAGTTTAGAGCCATCAAAATTTGGAGACCTGAGAAAAGGCTTCTTAGAATCAACGAAAGGTGGTAATGTTAATTCTGAGTCCTACTCAGTAAAAATAGAATGTACAGAATTTTCACTGTGAGCTGGGAATCATCTCTAAATTGTGGAGGTTTGTAACATTCATCAATCAAAACTGTAACTCGTAGACTTTGAAAGTTGAACTATCTTTGTTTTCTAATGTAAAACACCTTTCTCTTGGGATGCTCACAAATATTAACAATGTATTCAAAACATCTGGAGTAATTCAGATTGAATATTTAAATCAAAGATTTAAACTTCTTAATGAGTCAGCTGCTTGTTTTTACTATAAGAAATCCTACATAAAGATATTCTTTTAATTAAGAACAGGAAGAGCCAGGGAAATCCAGTTCTTACACCCTAGCACTTCTCAGGTCATAGACGTGTTTCCTTCTTAGGAAGGTTGAACTTAGTAGCTATAGCCTATCATCAGTTTAGGAATGTAAATAGAGCAAAAGAAGGGAGCACGGCATTTCCTCTCAACGTCTCACTGAGGCATTTACAATAAGGAAGTTTAAGGATAATTTAATTCTAATATCTGACTTTACTGTCAGTTGTCCATGGAGCAGCCAGTCAGCAGCTCAGCAGGGTGTCAGTGCCAGGACCTTTGAGTTTGATTGCTAGGCAGGCTACATGCAAAGGTTGTAGTGCTCCCTAGAACACTGTAGCTTTCCAGGTAACCTAGCAACCTTGCAGTCAAGTTTCCTCTGCAACTACAGTAAACACTATTCTTCCCGAACTGATCTTTGAACAGCAAGCCTCCTTACCATTCTTCCAGATACTTCAATATTACATTGTACAAATCTTTATACATGTTTATTGCTTTTATGAGTCCTGAGTTTAACTTTTAGAAACTTTTCCTCTGCACAGCATTAAACTCTTCAAGTCACTTGAAGTTTCCGTGTATCATGATTCGTGTTTGTAGGCTACCACCTGGGGCTGGTGCCTCCTGCTGTGGTTCACAGGAGCCTGAAAGAATGATACACATTTAGCATGTTCAGAAGCGGGTGTCTGAGACTGTGCATAGGTTAGACTTTATCTAGTGGTTCCAATGTGATTTATCAGTGATTTTCTTCCTGTGGATGAAAGAGTTTCAGGAGCTAGATGTGAAGGGCATACAGGGGAACATCCTGAGCTGGGGCACCTACTTCCAGAGTTCGGGATATGGGCATGCAGGGAGCAGTGGAAAGCGTTTGTGTTCTTCTATCTTCCGTGGGAAATTTTACTCTTTGGATGTACTGCCTCCCCACAGTTACCACTTGTTTTTTCCAAGGAGGACACCATGCTGGTTGCAGAGACCCCTGAAACTCATTAGTTGAGTTTCTTCCTCCTCCTCCTCCTCCTCTTCCTCCTCCTCCTTCTCCTCTTTTTTTATTGGATATTTTTTTTATTTACATTTCAAATGTTATCCCCTTTCCCAGTATCCTTCCTCCCCTGGAAGCTCCTTATCCCATTCCCCGCCCCTGCTTCTACGAGGGTGTTTCACCACCCACCCACCCACCCACCTCCCCACTCTCGAATTCCCCTACACTGGGGTATTCATCGAGCCTTCACAGGACCAAGGGCCTCTCCTCCCATTGATGCCTGACAAGGCCATCCTCTGCTACATATGCAGCTGGTGGTTGATTAAGAGCACTGCCTGCTCTTCCAGAGGTCCTGAGTTCAATACCCAGCAACCACATGATGGCTCACAACCATCTGTAATGGGATCTGATGCCCTCTTCTGGTGTATTTGAAGACAGAATGACTTCTTAAGGAAGATGTTCTGAGATGTTAAACTCAGTTCTGACCTCCATGTCCTTCACTGATTGCTGTCTTCTCACTCTTCTGTGGCTCCCATTTCTATCTCTTCCATCTCTTTCTCCCCTCTTTCCCCCATCTCTTACAAATGTTGCCTCACATGGAATGCTGTAGGAATACTTAGTTGAGGTATGTATTTACTTCATTATTTGAAGGTTTTCTGTAGTGCCTTGGTAAAATCCTCTATACAGAAATGCATAACAACACATAAGAAGAAGCGTCTTGTATATTTTGATAGTACACTAGTTTTATCTGGTTATCAAGCCATTTTCCTAGGGTAGCATAATTTGAACTTCTATTATTGATATGCTTGGGGTTAGAAGTGCTTTAGAATTCAGATATTTGCATAGATTTTATTCACTAACCATACTTAATCTTCAGTCTGATAGACTCCAAAAATTCAAAACTCTTCAAGTGATATGTTGGTGCTCCAAAATTTTCTAATTTCAGATTTTGGATTGCCAGCTCTGGGATACTTGACTTGTAATTAAAGTATCTCATGACTGAAGCGACTTAGGTCTCTAATTTTGATCTGAGTGACTTCTCCAAGTACATTACTGCAGTACTTTATGTAACTAAGCACCTGGAAGTTAGGTGAAATGTGGCTGAATCTATACATGTGTCAAAACTGAGAAATGTTACTGAGTCTTCTTTGCCAGAAATCCTTATAAATAGAACAAGTTACCTTCCCCATGGGACACTGGAAATTTCCATACTTGAATGAGGGACTCAAAGAAGGTAGACTATATCTACCATCTTTGGGGAAGTTTTGATTTTTAATCAGTTATTGTCTGGTCCTTTTGACAGAAGCCCAGGGATGGGAAGATGTTGTCATATAGTCAGGCAGGAGGGGCCTTAGGAGGATGTTTGCAAGGACCAGGGATCAAAGTGAGCTTAGAACAGTTCCTGGAATTGGAACTTGGGGTTCCATGAAAAGGCAAAATTTACATTGACACCGGAAGTCTAAACATTTCTTTGAGATTCTGGAGAATTCCAAGCTTAGGGTGAGGGCCAAGATTACCCCTGGGGAAGCAATGCTGAGTGCAGCAGAGATTTGTGAGGTTGAAGAATTAGCATTGGCCTACTGCTAACATTTCTCTAGGGCCAGCCTGAAGCTCTGTGCATCTCCTGGCCTTACCTGCCGGGACAGTGAGAGGGTAGAGCCTCCACAGCAGACTAGGTAGAGAAGTGAGTATGGGAGAAATTTCTAGTCGGGTGAGCTTGCTTTTCTAAGATTATCAGCTAATATAATCTAGATTACACTAGAACCAGGATACTGCTTTGATGCCAACACTCTGCTGTCTCCTGACCTGCTATGACAGGTTAGTGGAGTCAGCCAGCTGCCTTTGTGAGAAAGACCACCAGGCCTGGAGGGCCAGAGTCTGAAAGTGCTGAGGTCATTTCAGCCTTGGAAGCACAAGGCCAAGTACTTATTGGCATGCCTCGGATCCAGTTGTGGTTTTGGATTGACCCTTGCCTTACTTATTCCAATGCCCCTCCCCACTTCTGCTGCCACTAGAACTGACAGCGAGGGTCCGACATCTTTGCCATGAAGAATGAGTACTTGTGACTGAAGCAAGGCTGAAGTGGTGTTCTCTGGCTTCTGTGTGAAAGTGTGAGGCATCACGGGAGCTTCTTCCATCAGCCGTTGACTAGAAAATGTGGACTGGGTGAGGAAAATGTGCTCTTTTGTGGAGGGAGGGGTGTATAATATGTGGAGGGCTGCCTGACAAGAATTGTGCACATGTGCACTGAGTTCATTCAGAAGGGATTCATTAGTAGAGGACTGAAATATTTCTATTAATAATCCTTATCTGAGAGAAACAGAAGCATCTGCTGGATATCACAAAATGTAATATGAAAACTGATCTCCACAGTCATCATTATTTTCCTTCTTCCTTCTATGTTGCAGCAACAAATTCAGTTATCCTTTATTTGCTGGGACATAGCAGAGGGAAAGGCTCACCGTTCAGCATTGAAGTATTATTGCAAATAAACACACATTTGAGCTTCTAGCACCAACCACTTTTGATCTTATTTTGATTGTATTACTCAGTGATATTTAGAGTGCAAAGTCCTGAAGTAATTCAAACTACCCAAAGTTGCTCTGGTCATAATGCTTAATTATGCCTTAAGCTTCAAATATGTAATAAAGTCTATATTTTCTAAATTAAGATTTTCATTCTTTAGTATTATGAGCATTGGACAAAACAGAATACCAGTGATGGTGTTTGTACTTACTACACAAATTTCTACAAATTTGAATATTTTATGGTAACCTAGGAAGAACAAGATGGCTGTGGGTGATATTATTCAGTCCTCTGGTTTTCTTTTCTTACTTGTTTTTACCACCAGTGTGTGATATTCTCCTGCATGCTTGCACACTTGGAAAAATGATTGTGGCAGCACTGAGAGAATTTCTCTTGCTAACTGAATTTTACAGTGACATCAATTTAGAACCATTAGAATAATTTAAAGTAAAATTTCTGTGAGCTTTAATTATTGAAATGCACATTTGTGAGAGGCTGTTTTAGAGGGAAAAAAAAGTCAGACTCTGAGAAGGTAGCTCTTGTGCCCACTCACCCACTTTGTCTTGCTCTGGGCTGCATGGCAGATCATCTACACCCATTCCATGTGGGTGTCCCTCTGGCAGGTGCAGCTTGAGTCCACACAGAGAAGCCATTGTTTGCTTGTTCTGTTCTTGTCCCTGAACAACCAGTTTATATATGTTACACAAAAGCTTGATTCTTTGCTCTTCAGTGTATCGCAGGGACACTCACAGTAGTATATGAATATATGCAGATCCTCTTTAATACATCTGTACATAAGTTCCCATCATGAATTCTGTTCATTTTACATTCTTCCTTTACATGTAGCCTCTCCTCCTTCCTGCCATGAGATTCTTGCACGATTCCTTCTTTCCTTACTGGAATTAGACAGTGAACATCCTGGTGCCTACCCTGACCACTATTTCTAAATGCCCTCTTCCTCTTGCCTGCAGATGACCTTGAAACACGTTTCATACCCATGCTTTAGGTCTACATGGTCTCTACTGTACCAAAGGAGTATGGAAAACTATTATCACTTGTTGCATTCTGTATTTGACCTTGCTATGACTATTGATGTTTGCAAAACAATGTTAAAACATTTTAGAAAGAGAGAGCCTTGTTCAAGGTGTTTTAATGAACCCAGAGAAGCCAAAACTATCACTTAGGTCTTTGTAAAGGCCTCTTTCTCCAGAGTCTCAGCTTCCAGTGAAGCTCCCTCCTGTGCATCTGAGAACTAAGTCCATGGGTGCTCAGACAAGCATTTGTGGATTTTTAAGACCTTCTGTGACCCTTTCTGGCTTGTACTGTCTCATTTCAGGCCAGGATCCTGAGGCTACATTCTATTCTGCCTGGGACCAGAACACATGAGGGTCACCAGAACCACAAAAGCTTTAAAATAAATAGTAGTTCTTAATTCCATTTAATCTTTTTGCTAAGGTTAGGGGCCACTCTGCATCTACATGGTATTTACTTAACATTTCCAACACTTCACATTCTTTTGGAGGATTTATTGCTTCTGTTGGTTCTTGTTTCAGGTCCTTTCTCCCAGGCTGAGGGTGATACATACCTCTATGTGTAGCTGAGCAGATTTTTATGGACTGAAACAAAACTGCTGGCCTTGATCCTCTGTTTGCTAGTGTTTGTTTGTTTTCAATGTATTCTTTGATTATTTCATATATATATAACCAGTTCTGGTGACACTCATCTCGCCACCCCCAGCTTCCCGTATCTTCCTCACCTAATCCCTAATCTTCCCAACAAGCCCCTCTTCCACTATCATGTCTTTTTCTTTTGTAATTGACAAGTTTAATCAGGGCTGCTGGTGTGAAGATGAGTATGATTCTCTCCACTGGACCGTGTCTAACTCACCAGTGTCTATTCTCCCTTCTTAAGTAACCATCAGCTGCCAGTAGTTCTTGGGGAGTGGTCGGACCTTGTCCCACATTAGTTTCTGTTGCCATGATAAAATGCTAAGCAAAACCAATTTGGGGAGGAAAGGATTAACTTCACCTTATAGGTTTACAGTTCACCTTGGGAAGAAACCAGGATGGGAGCTGGAGGCAGTAACTAAAGTTGAAGCCATTGATTGGTGCTCAAGATCATAGTCAACTTCTTTTCTTACACAGCCCAGGCCCACTGGCCTGGGGATGGCTCTGCTTATAGTGGAACCATCAATTTGTAATCGAGAAAATGCCCCACAGATGTGTCTATAGGTTGACCTCTTGGAGATTCTGTCTTTCCAGGTATGTCAAGTTGACTAGTCATCAGAGACCTTATGAACCCCTTCTCCATCCAAGACTGAGTGTAGTGGGCCCAGTCTTGTTTAAGCCTTGTGGAGGTAACCATAGCTACGGTGGGTTGATGAGTATAATAGCCATCTCATGCTCAAAAGACAGAATTTCGAGGCCTTCCTTCTATAATGCTAGTTTTATAGTGTGGTATCAAAAGTGCAATTTAAAAAGTTAATTTAAAAACTACTCTGAAGTTCACACTAAAACTATGGCAATGGCCCTGGTCTTTTACTCACAGCCCTGATTGGTTCCCTCTACAGTTGCTTCAGCTTCTCCAGTCACTCTCTGCCTTTCAAAAGTCAATGCCAGGGGGTGGTTCCTTGTATTCAACTGCTCTTAGGTTGAACTAAATTGGTTGGATATTGGTGGTTCAGTTGCTTCTCTCTTCATGCTTATGGATCCCGTGCATTTATAAGTTGGACAGCACTGGAATTGGAAAGCCATGTCAGGATCATGTCAATTTCCCAACACTGCCAAGCTATCCCTAGAGGCTGGACTAGGTTTGATTTGTTGGTGTTGAAGTGATATCCCAGGCTGGAGCCCTGATCCTATGGTTCTGATTAACTGGACAAACTGGGAAGTTCGGTACAAACTGTAAGGAGAGGCAAACTGAAAGAGTCAGAATACAGAATGTTGGTCCCTTCATGCTCTCTTGGACCATACTCTGGCAGGTCAGGCATATTGGCAAAAATCTTGGTGCAGCCAAAATCAAGAGAGAATCTGAGATTGCTTTTATGGGGATGGTGGTGATTCTATAGAGGCTCTCTCACTCTCTCTTTTTTCTCTCTTCTCTCTCTCTCTCTCTCCCTCCCTCCCTCTTTTTCCCTCTCTCCTTCTATCTCTCTGAAATAAGGATGTTCTGTCCACTCATGCTGACTGAAACACTGCTTACATCTGTGCCATTTTCTGACCAGAGCATGTTTCTCTGTCATAGTTGGATTTTGACTCACAGAGAAGTTCTTGAGAAAGACTCAAGCAGGAAGGAGCAGGATGAAGATCCAGGATATTTTTCATGTTCTGCTATGGAATGAATTAGTTTTCTTGTTAGAACGCTGTGTAACACCCCTAGCCAAATATAAGTAAAAAATCAATGCACCTTCATTAGGAAAATATGAACCGCAAGAAGTGTTATCCATCTTCCCATCACTATAAATCATTATTAATATCCTGCTGAATTCCCCTTTAATGCATTTAAAAATACAGTTATGAACTATCTATCATGATCTATATAATAAGAATATAAAGAATGTTATGGATAAAATACGCATAGGAAAGTAACATGTACTACTATAGAAGTTGTACAGAAATAAAGTTAATATAGATTTCCACTTCTGTCTTTGTCACATGCAATAATTACTCTATGAACATAATAGAGAAGATAAGAAATCCAGAAATAGACACTCCACTGTGTAGTTAACTAATGGTCCCTATAAGGAGTAAGTTTAACACATAAGCTGTATACTATTAAGTTCGAATCCCAGGACTCTGCTTAATATGAATGTGGGCAAGATGATTAACCTCTCTACCCCAGGGTTTGTTAATATTTAAAATGAGTTTGTTATGGGAAAGGAGCTGTGTTCTCCAAATTGAAAAGCCAGATTCTGCCATGTTTGAGAGGTTCTTTGACAGGAAAAAAGAGGAGAGTCCTTCTTGGGAACCTGAGACTCTGTGACCGTAGCTGGCAAGGGAAAGGCAAAGGGGCCTTCAGAGGCTTCTGACAGCATTTCTCCTTTCACTACAGCATTTCTAGGACAGAGTTTTTCCAGTTAAATGACCCAGAATCTGCAGTATCATTACAGTAAATACTCTGAACACCTACAAAAGGGCCATGATGTTGTCCAAGGAGTGAAACACTAGGATTTTCATTTTTTTAGTTTGAGAGAACTGTGTGGGTATTGTTTTTTTTTTTTTTTTTGACCCAGTGTTTATAACAATAGCTGGCAAATGCTTTCTGTGGAGGCCAGGTGACAAATGTTTGGGCTTTGTTAGCCATCTGAAGGTTTTTATTACTAATCAGCCCTAGACAAGTAAGCGTGATTGAATTCCAAAAACCTTCATTATAGACATAGGAATTGAATTCCATGTAATTTGCACACCACAGATTATTCTCTGCTTGATTAAAAAAAAAACTATTTAAAGTTATAAATAAAAAAAGAAACTAGATGCACATCTGTAGAAAACAAATAATGGACCCAGTTAGGCACCTGAGCTACACTCTGTTTCCAACCCAACCCCACCTCACCCCAGCTTGGATTGGTGCTCACCATCCATTAACATGTTAAGAATGTTTTAGCATCTGCTCCCACAATGAAGTTCCTGCTGTTGGCTCCATCCAAGCCTTTCTGCTATGATAAACAAGGCCTGGAAGGATGTCTTGGTATAGATAGCAGCTGGAGCAGACTGAGTTCCTGGGTCCCTCTTGGCAGGTTTTGTTTATCATGCCAATGGCTCCTCTGTGCCAGAACCTGCTCAGACAAATAGAAGAAAGTGCTGGGCAGGAAAGGGGTTGGTGGTGCTTAGGCAAGGCATGCCACTCAGTGATCATCGCAGCATGTTAGTGTATCCTTTGTTGGATGCTTAGCTTCTGCATTTCCTGTAGATGAGGGAGAGGAACATGACTGATGACTACTCCTACTCCACCCCTAGTTTGGAAGTGATAAGGGATGATTATAAAGGGGAATGGCTCAAGAAGGAGCTGGGAAATGAGGGCAGATTTGAGACAAGGATGTTCTCAGGGTACTCGTTGGATTGTCCATGGTCCCATATGTGCTTGGCTGAGTAGAAAAAATGTGGGTATCTTTATAAAACCTGACAGCAATTTCCTTAGTCTTAAAGGCTTTAACAAAAACCTTTAGCCATCTTCATTTTAAAGGAAGTTTATTCCCAAGGCATTTTAATTGAGTTTTTATGGTAATTCTGTGTATTGCCTATTGAATCAACATCCCACATAAACCATGTTTTGTTTATCCTTATATTCTGTGAGTCTCTACTCTGTGTCTTCAAGATAATGACTCGAGCCAACTCAGAGTTTCATGAATTGTGTGCGTAATAGAGCAAGGCCTTTCTTGATGTCTTACAACTTATTTAAAGCAGTATTTTTTACCTGAAGTTTATTTTTAAGTGCAGGCTTTAAATGTTTATCTATTTATTTGTGTATGGTATGTGCACATGAGTGTCTACACATGTGGAAAGTCAGAGGAAAACAGAGGGATTGGTTTTTTCATTCTACCATGTGGATCCCAGGGATGGATCCTATCAGGCTCAGTGGGAGGCATCTTCACCCACTGAGCCATGCCACTGGCCCCAAATATGGGATTTTTGATAAAGGATTCTATTTTAAAAGATTTTCTCATATTTTAATCCTGTGTATATGTATGGAGGTGGGTCTATGCACATGAAGGCAGGTGTTGCCTGAGGAGTCTAACAGAGGCCATGTGATCCCCTAGAGCTAGACTTATATGTGGCAGTAACTGCCTGATGTGGGTGTGGGGAACTGAACCTGAGTCCTTTGCAATGTTCTTAACCACGGAGCCATCTCCCCTGCTCCCTGATGAATTTGTCTTGTACATGTGGTCACAAGAAATAAATTGTGTGTAAGTGCCTGTGTGTGTACATGTATATGTAGGCCAGGTTTCCTTTGTTCTCACGAGGTATGCTTAAATTTCTAAACATTGTTGTTACGTTTCTCCGAGTAAGTCCTTTCTTGCTTCCTACTTTCTGAACTTAGTACCTTCTTGAACTTAGTCCCTACCCTTTAGACTTTCCTAGGCTGTGGAACATTCCCAGGGAGGAGGTTCCCTATGTGACAGTAGTAATTGCAGACAATCCACAGTTCAGCTGAACTAGATTCATCATCCAACAATTTTGTTTGAAACTATCAAGGAGATACAGAGCTGGCATTCAGGCTAGGAGTTGGCTTGTGGGTGAAGAGACTTAGAGACATCTGCAGAGGCACACAGGGAAGGAACTGCAGCTGAGAACAGAGGGCAGGCTGCTGTGAGGTAGAAAACTAGGACCTGGATTTTCAGCACCATCCTGTGTGGTTTTTGTCTTGAGGATTTTTTTGTGAGTTACTCAATCAAATTTTAATGATGAGGAACTGGGTTCTTATGAATCATTCTTAGGCCAGATTTCCTTTGTTCTGTAGAAGTGTGCTTAGATTTCAAAACATTGTTGTTACATTTCTTTGATTGAGTCTTTTCTTGCTTCCTACTTTCTGAAGCTCTTCTGAACCTAAGTTAGAAACAAAACAAAACAAGAAATTGCCAAATTGGTCACATTTAGTAACTGTGGCTTTGGAGAAGTCTCTAGTCCTGGCCCTCATCCAGAAGGTAAGAGTAGCATCCTCCTCTTTTCTAACTCTGGTCTCTTTGGGGACTTGGAGGATTATCTGAAATCCTGAATTCAGCACCTAACATGATGTCTTTTGCTGCCACTGCTCCAGTCAGGTCAGTCATGTTTCTGTTCCTCATCATGTTTGCTATCTTCTACTGAAAGATCAGGCGGGCTGCCTTCTCTATCATCCTATTGGGGTTTTGTTTGTTTAGCCATGCTGACCTGAGAGTCCTGGCTCAAACTTGCAGGAGCCTCTTGCTGCCATTACAGTCTTGAGCTACCACCAGCAAAACCGTGGATTCTTATCGCATTTAATGGAGAGAGACGATGACTAAAGCGGGAAATTTCTCAATGCTACTTGTTGGAGATACTGACCTATGTGGGAAATTGTAAGGTCAAAATGCTTTCAAGAGTCTCATTGTGCAAATGAGTGAAAGCAACAGAGCTCTGCTAACTCTGAATGTGTGTTCCACGTTGCCTAGAACAGCCATTGCAGTCAAAGTTGCTGCCTATTCTAGTACCTGCTACAGGACATGGAAGTTCCAACTGCATCACCAAGAACAGAGATCCGTAGCTCCATGTTTGGTTATGGTGACTGATTATAAAGGAATTCAGTTGTTCTGCAATTTATGTTTCAGTTGTGACTTAAGAGCTATTTTTCAATGTACATGTTGCTGAATTTCATTTCAGAACACCTGCACAATTGGAAACTTTCAAAAATACATATAAGTATGTGTTTCAGCATTTTATTGCTATGAAGAGACATCATGACTATGACAATTCTTATAAAGGAAAGCATTCTATTGTGATTGGCTTACAGTTTCAGAGGTTTAGTCTATTACTATCATGCATCATGTATAGCAGGCATCTTATCCAATCAGAAAGCAGTTGGGTATCCCCACACCTGCCCTACCAGCTGTTGCACCAGAGAACACAACTCTCCAGGCAGGTCAAGATTACAAAGTGTAAGATCCAGTAGTGAGTACAATGACGCCTTTTCTCCTTGCACTTTCTGGCAGAAAGAGAGTTTCCTGGTCAACCCAATATTGTTTTCTCTATGTCTCACATCCAAAGTGAGTGTTGTCTTCAGCAAAAAGGTCTTATCATGTAGTTATGGTGGTTACTAAGAGCAGCAACAATAGCCTGTGTTGTTTTGGGTGCCTCTGGAGCCTCTCTGACGAGTAACTTGTACTCTGTGCCTAGCTGTGAGATATTCAGTTCATAATCCTTGTTTACTGGGATCAGCATGGTTCACCCATGTAGGGTACTTTTGTTCAAACTACTTCAAAATAAAAAAAATTTAAATTAGTTTATACACTAATCTCCATAAGTTTTCTTTATATATCATTAGCTTTAGCTAACCTACTCCATCCCTTTTCCTCTCCCCAGTCCCTATATCTCCACTTACACATTTAGCTTCGTGAGCCTGTCTTCCTTTCATGTCACCGATAGCTGGTCTACTTTACATTAGCAGATACTTTATATTTCTTCAGTTTAGGGGATCATAGGTTTCCACATAGCTTCATTTTTAAACAGTTCTTGAGCTCTGCTCAATCCCACAGAGCCATAAACTCCAGGCTTTATCCCAGCCTCAGGGAGGTTCTGACATTCCTCCCAGTTTGAGAATCACTGGTTTGGAAAAGTGGTTCTCGGCATCTTTGGGACATCATAATCACGCATGGGTTTTAAGGATCTAATTGCTTGGCTTCCAGTTAGTTTCTCACTGATGTGGGGTGTAGAATGCACCTTGGGATTTTTAACAGCTACCAAGTGAATTTCCAGCTGTATTCCAGGCTATAGACTAGCCATAGAGAGCTTGATGAAATATACACTCAGTTCTCCTGAGTGAGGAGGTGAAGAGAAGGGCACATTGCTCCCATCTCTACATAACCCTCCTTCCCCCTGGAGAACATGCCCTTCTACTGCCTGATTAAACAATGTTTATAAATGGAGCATTTTCTATGCTAAATGAATATTCGCTCAATATGATTTGTTTTAAAGGTTGTTTATAATGCTATATTTGTCGAACAAATGTAGACACTCATATAGTACAAATATTAACTCCTAAGTCCTCCAAGGTTTTCCCCATGTTATGCCATCTGGCAAGCATTATTGTAATCTTCTCTTTATTATCCACACTAATGAAGGACTGGCATAGCATTGGTAATTGAAAAACAGAGATCATTTAAAAATCATTCAGGCTATTCCTAGCTCTGCTTCCCCAACCAGGAAGCACCCAGGAGAAGAAAATATTGACCGATCATCACTTCCCATCAAGGTGACAATGCATGCTCTTTCTGCTAGAAATAGGTAAATAAGAGGCTTCTAAATTATAATCCCCCTTTCTGAATAGTTGCATTGTCTAATAACTGCACAGCCTAAGCACACAGCAGGTGAACAGTAGCGGGTGTATTGATGTTGAACAGTGGATTAAGTATGATGTAGTATATGTTGTATGGGATTCAGGATTTTGGGAGACCTAGTTCTCCATCCTCTGATACTGTCTGTGTAACTGGCGATGAGCTAAAGTGTGTCCCCACAACCAGCAGCAGGTATATCACCTGAGAATTTATTAGAGATGCAAGTTCTTGACTCAGACAGTGCTAACAAATTGAAGTCTGACAGTGAGTCCTTCAGATGGTTATTCAGTAAGCTCCTTGGGAGATCCCAAGGCCTGCTAGCCCCAGGCCTAGATCCATACTAAAGTTACTTGCTCTAGCTCTTACTGGTCAATACATTGCTCCCCAAATGTAGGCTCTGGTGTTTTGAGAAAGACAGCAGCCATTCCGTTCCCCATCCCCTGG
Organism: Rhynchomys soricoides; assembly: GCA_019843965.1. NCBI lineage: Eukaryota > Metazoa > Chordata > Mammalia > Rodentia > Muridae > Rhynchomys > Rhynchomys soricoides. The sequence continues at coordinate 790,216 of JADRCH010000130.1, read as the reverse complement.
GAGCTGAGTGCTGTCTGCTGTGATTCACAGAGCACCACTTCCTTGGGAGCTAACAAATGACATTTCAGAAGAATGTACAGAGGTGCGCAGGCTTCGCAGTAAAACAAGGGGAAATTTCAGGCCATTCATCAAAATCTTACACCTTCTTTTTCAAGACAGGTGGAAGAAATAACATGCAGCAAGCAAAGAGAATATATCTGTCCACAGAGCATCTCATCAGTGAAGAGGGAGTGGTCAAGTTCTTGGTATTGCTGGGATCTCAGCATAGGTTTTATTCTTGTGAGAGCACAGAAAACTCTCAAATATGTAGGCCTGTAGTTCTATTCCTTTTCTTGTTATCAAAACTCTACAGATGTAAAATGATTTCACTCACTATTAAAGAACAGAAGCTAAAATATCATATCAGGAGACTGGGATCATGATATTTGGAACCAGACAGAAGAACAGTTCACCCACCTACAAAATAAGATATCCTTCATCTCAAATGCAGTGATGTTTCTTAATTAGAACAATTCATCGAATAACCAAAAGCAATTTTCTATTGTGCTTCTGTACAGCCAGAGCCTATTTTTTGGAGACCAGTAGGACACAGATAATGTGGTCTGTTACAGGGTCTGGTAGGAATGAACTAGTTAGAGCTCTTGCTAAATGGGCTTCATCACAAGCACATTTTGCCTGGGGGATAATGTGCATGGAGAAGAACTGACAGTGAGGGACCTGCACTGGATATCACTGTGAAATTTGCAGCAATGTTAGATTGATCAGCAATCTGTCAACAAAAGATTCTGCCTCATATCTACACCCTAGGTTCACCCTCTGGTTCTGGTACACACTGGCTCAGTTTTGGGCTTACCCTCTGGCTCTGGAACATACTGGCTCTGAAACTGACAAGCTACACAGACTGTCAGTGTCTCAGTTTCCTTTTCTATGAGAGGATAATTTCCTCGTGGACCAGGTGATGGTTTGCTGAGGATGAAGAGGACACTTCATTTGAAGGACACTTTGCCACAATGTCTGCAGCATGATAAAAGATTTTATTATATACCAACTGGCTACATGATACCTTAAAGGAATTCTAAACATTCATTACAGTTAGCTTTCTGCATCCATGGGTTCTTCGCCTATCAACAGGGATTAAAAATACTTAAAAGAAGTTTCTTCTGTACTGAACATAGTTAGAGCTTTTTGCTTTCATCATTCTCTAATAATAAAATACAACATCATTTCATATCATTGTCTAGAGGTGATTGAGTATGCAGAGAATCACTTCTCTCTCTCTCTCTCTCTCTCTCTCTCTCTCTCTCTCTCTCTCTCTTCCTTTTTCTCCCTCCATCCCTTTCCCCTCTCTTTTCTCTTTCTTTCATTATAAAGACTCTCAATACCAGTGCTGTACTTAGTGAGCAGATTATATGGCCAAGAAAGAATGATTGATAGAACAAAGCTTTAAGGGTCCCAGTGTAAAATTCAAGCAAAAGTGATGACTCTTAGGTTATAAGGGGTTTCTCTTGGTCAGCTTTCCTCATGATACCTTTAGTGGGTTGGTAGAATTAAATTAAGAATTCAGAAAGTGTTGTTTTATTTTGTTTTGCTTGGTTTTTCAATTGAGTGCCTTCTTTTAGTACTGGGGATTCTACCCAGGGTCTCTTGGAAGCTAGGCAAGTGTTCTTTCACTTGGGCATAGTCTTAGCCCTCTATAAATTATTCCTTTTCAGACAGGCCCTTTGTTCAAGATAGATTTGAATTCCTTCTATAGCCCAGGCAAACCTTAAACTTGATATCATCTTGCTTCAGCCACCTGAGTAGCTGAGCATACATAAACAGAAACAGCTTGGTTCCTTTTTTATTTATTGTTGGAATAGATGAATGGGCTAATACTAGAAATTGGTTTGAAATGACTATTCAATTTTGTTCTCTTTTGTAGCATTCAGTCTTGTTGACTAGTCCATTCCTCTTGGTGGCTCATACTTTTGTGAAGTAAACTTTTAGTCCAAATGCTAGCAGGACAAAATAAAATATGTTCAGCTTCCAAACTGTGAAAAAGAAAATGTAGAAACATAAGGTGGTTGAGGTATAGTGTCCAAAGATGTTGCCAAGTCTTGGCCAAATCCATGCTCTGAGGTTGTGTGCTGTCATGTGGAGACATCTAGCCACCGTTTGTTATGAACCGCAGGAGGACAGCAGTGATATCTGCTTGATGGGGATGTGGTGAATTTTAATGCTCACAAAGTGCAAGGTGGAAACAGCACCTTAGACTACTCAGTAAGGAACAATCTGTGTACTTTCACTTGGGCTCAGAAAACAGATTATCAGAATAACTAGTTTGTCTACATGGGGCAAGTTCTACTCTTTTGTTTCATTTCATTTTTTGCTAAATAATTAAAGTTAGTGAAATCTCTATTGAATTATTTCATGTACTTTGATTTTCTTTTTTCAGTTGGATATGATTGGACTCTCTCACTCCAATAAATACCAAATTAAGACTAAACTGGGGTTGGAAGGATGGCTCAGTGGTTGAGAGTATGTACTGCTCTTTCCATAGCACAGGTTCAGTTCCCAACACCATATAGGGCTGTGGGGCAGTGATCTGTGACAGGCAGTCTGGCCCCTGGTTGAGCACAGGCAAACTCTGGAAGACCCAGCAAAAGGGACCGGAAACGTTATGCCAAGGATCCTGGGAGGTTTTTGGCTCCAATCACAGTCACGTACCACCTCCCCCCCTCAGGTAGAGATGTGGCCATGACCCAGGTAGAGGCGTGGCCACACAGCCCCAAGCCATCCCCATGTTAACGAGACACCTAAAGGCTTAGCCATGCCCCTTCCCGGTTACTATGTTTGCCTCCCCTCTCTGGGAGAGGTGGGGGTACAATTCCATTTACACTACTCTCTACATGATGAAAATAAACATCTTAGAATTATGGACTGTCTCTTCATCTGGATCTGGCCCTCATTAAGGAGCTGCGTCTAATCTCTCGCCAAGGGAATCCCAATGCTCCCAGACAATACTCATTCACCCAAGCCTAAACAGCTAGCCAGCGCCCCAAGCCACCGAGATCTGGTCCCGGTGGGAACCCCAGCTGTGCTTCTGCTAGCCCATCTGTGGCACCCTTCGGCTACTGCCGTGCTCCGGGCTAGAGAACCTATGGAGACAGCTGCTGAGCATTCCCCGGGAAAGGCCCTTCCCCCACCCAAGGGCAGGGCCCACAAAGGCTTCCCACAGCCCCCACCTGCCCGTTGGACTGTGTGGGAAGATGTGCAGCCACTTCCCGAATGTCCCCAGTCCCACCCAGAGCCGCAGTGCCTGGGACAGACACGTGGGACTTTGTTCCACCGCGCCAGGCTTGTTCCCACATAGGGCGGCTCATGTGCAGCTGCAATACCACCTCCGGGCGTTCTAATGCATTCTGTCCTCTTAAGGCAGCTGCACTCACAGGTACACGAATCCACACATAGATGGAGACAGTCATAATTTAAAAAAGAGACTGAGCTACACTGTGTTTGAAATGCCAAGTGACTTTTTTTTGTTATATTAATTCCATGATCTAGGTACATCTTTCTCATCAGTTGTTGATCCTCAGTATTTTGAAAGCTCTCCAGTGTTTTATGGCATGAATCAGGGTGGAATGTCATAACAACATCCAAAGCATTGTGTTAGCACAGCTCACTGGACACATAAGGTGAACGAGATGCTTAAACAGGAACTCTGGGCTACAGACAGAATTAGTCTTCCTGGATTTTAGATAATCCTAATTAGTTCTTGAGTAAAACTTCAGATCACCATGGGAAAGACAAGCAACATGAACTCTGATTCAAGTGAACACATTATTCAAATGTGGGTAATTGTAGGTAGTTTGAACCTTGAAACCATGAGTAAAAAGGCCTTCTGATATTAAAGTTAGAAAGAATCTCTATTGACCAAAATTTCCCTAGCAAAAGAGACTGAAGCTATTTATTAGAAAGTATTTAGAGATACAATGAAAATAATTGTTTCATGCAAATTATATAAATTTTAAGGAGGCAAAAAAAAATCCCATCATATTTGATTATTTGAAGTCTGACTTTAATGTTCCTTTTCTTTTCGAAACTTTTTTTATTGAAGTAGATTCTTTTCTCACACAATATATCCTGATTATATTTTCCTCCTCCTTTGACTCCTTCCAGTTCCTCCCCACCTCCCCTTCAACTCCAGATCCGCTCTCTTTCTATACTTAATTAGAAAAGACAGGCTTCTAAGAGATAACAACCAAACATGACAAAAATATAATAAAAATATAATGTAATAAGATGAAGCAAACAGTATCATATCAAAATTGGACATAGCAACACCACTGGATGGAAAGAGTCCCAAGAACAGGCACATGGCATATATATGTGTGTGTGTGTGTGTGTGTGTGTGTGTGTGTGTGTGTGTGTGTATGAGAGAGCCTTGTTCTTCTGGTATCTTCCATGCCCTCTGGCTCTGGCTCTGATAAGCTTTAAGCCTCTTTTTCAGTGGGATTCCCTGAGTTCTGGGGGGGGGGGGGATTTGATGGAGACCTCCAATTTAGACTCTCTCTCTCCCTGTATAATGTCTGGCTGTGGATCTCTGCATCTCTTCCCATCTGGTACCAGAGAAAGCCTCTCTGATGATGACTGGATAAGGCACTGATCTGTGAGTGTAGCAGAATATCATTAAGAATCATTTTATTTATTTTTATTTTATGTTTTAAATTTTTTTAGACAAGTAGTACTTGGTTTTACCCTAGGTCTCTGGGCTATCTTGTCTTTGGTTCTTGGTTACCAAGCAATGTCATGTGTTGGTTCTTTCTTCTGAATTGGACCTTAGGTCAAATAGGACCTTGGCTAACTACTCCCACAAGTTCTATGCAAATTTTTACACTTGCATTGTGTGATTTTTATCACACGCCACATGGTGTTTGGAAGTAGTTGTAAATTGTGACCTGTTACGTCTAGTTATCTCATGGTGTTATAACTTATATGATGGAATAGGGTATCCATTTTTGTAATTCTTATTCAACACAGTATTGGAAAAACCAATCAGAATAATTAGGGTAAGAGAAAGTCATTCATACTGGAAAAGAAGTCGTCAAATGGTTCTGGTTTGAAGATGACACTAAGCACCATCTATGGGAGAAAACTCTGATGACAGAAACAATCATCGACCCAATCCTGTTAATACTAAGTGAATTCAGCAAGGCTGAACATTATAAAGACAGTATACAAGAGTCAGCATTTCTGTACAGCAAGAACAAATTGTCTTCAGCAATCTTTTTTCTTTTGTTCGTTTTTTGTTTGTTTGTTTGTTTGTTTGTTTGTTTTTAGTATGAAAAATAAAGATCACTGTTTCTTTGAATCCATTCACCATTAAGATCTATGTGGTTTGGGCTGTTTTGGTGACCTGTGAAGGAATCAGATCATTCAAACTTCAACTTCTCATAGGCATAACTGTATTAAGCCATCACCAGGCTGTGTGTGATAATTCATGCTAATTGCTCTTCTTGAGGGCAGGCAGATGTCAGAATCCTGTGCACATCTACATAGTTCCTACTGCCTGTACTTAGAGACCTGTCTAACCCTGGACAGCTCACAAGCCAACCAAGAGGCATGATCATACCTGGCCTCACATTTGAGGGTAAAGAAGATGTCCATAGATTGTGACTTCCTAGGGTTAGCCTCTGTCATAAATGACAGAACTGTATCTTCACACCACAGATGCTCTCCCAAGTGCCATTAGCTTCATTTCAGTATAGCCACCGTATATATTTAAAACACACTTTAGTCTCTATTTCTTAATGTGTTGCTTATCTAATCTTATAATTGATCTCCAACTGGGTCTCCCAATCCCATGTATAAAAGCTCTTCTTTTTGAACCTGAATTGCTGGGGGAATTCCCATCCATGTAGACTGGTACAGAGGCAGTCAATACTAGCATCTTTGATTACTTGTCATTCACCTCATGATGCTTACGTTTTGAGGGGAAATCTCAGTTATTTTGTGGTAGATGACATCTACTGGAGAAGTAATTGTGGAAACATTGTTTTTTTCTCCTCACAGAATCATGTCAATCCTGCCATGGACTTCACACAGACCCCTCCTGGGATGCTGGCTCTGGACAACATGCTGTATTTTGCTAAGCACCACCAGGATGCATACATCCGGGTAAGCATGCTGGCTTCCCTCAGATACTGTCAGTATCCTGTGGAATTCTGTTTCCAACCTACACACAGAAGGAGACTGCTATTAGATGAGTCACCCCAGTGTTTCCCTTTTATCGGTGGTAAACTAAAGACATGAAATTGATCAAGGGGCTAAAATAAAAATGCCTCATTTCTACATATTTTATATATATTTAAACAAAATAGTACTGGGAAATGTTTTCTATAGTTTCATATTGACATATGAGGAAAAACTCTTAAATAACAAAGAAATGGAAATGAACTACATACCCAAAACCTGTAAAACCTCAAACCCTGCCAGAATCCCTTTAGACTTCTTCTGTGGTTGGAAAGAGGTCCAGGTTCCTTACTGCTACATTGCTTCATTTCAGTCTAATGTTTAGAGACACAAAATAATCACAAATACAGAGAAAACCGGGAGATTTGTGGAGTGAAGTCTTTCTACAGTTATAACAGACCAGGCATACTCTGAGCACTACATTATGTTGTTAGTGGGAGATAAAAGGAAGTGGAGACCTCTGTGCTTCTAGTAGATGCCACCTGCTGTCTGGGCAGTGCCCTGAAGAGAAGAGAGTGGGTGACATAAAAGCCTATCTATTGGGTTGCACATATGAAGCCCTGTGATGACACCATGTCCTTGTCTTCAGGGAGGAGAGCTCAGATGTCATTAGGATGGAATAGGTTCAAGATTAAAATCAAGGAGGGATATAAATTAAGTGGGAGTTAGCGTGTGCTTACAATGATAAAAAGCCCAAAGGTTAGAAAGCATGTTAAGGACAAATTACTCAAATAAGAAGAGTTGGGCTTAGCTGAAAATGGAGCATGTGTACTGGGACATTTGCTACTGGACCCTAATTAGCATTGGTGTCCTGAAGATGTGACTTGACACTGTTAGTAAGTAGTTAGTGATTTAAATGTGGACGATTCCACTGTCTGGGCTAAAGTGACTTCTGTTAAACAAGGGAGACATGATGGTACTTCCTTGGTCGGTCTTTGGAAATGTACATTGCTATGTCCACAAAAGGATCTTGGGTATATTCGGGTAGTCTGCAGTGAGAAATTGCACCATCCAGCGGCGACTTCTTTGTACAAAGCTATGTTGGACTGTACATTTTCTGTAGGCCTCATATTTTACATGTATGTAATTTTCTATGTATGCACTTTGAGAAGTTTTGACCTATTGTCTGTAATTTGAGTATATAAAGGATTTTATGGTCAATTCTCTGAAAGGTGTGCAGTCTGGTGCTTGGTCAGAAGTGCAGTCTGTCTTAAGATAATTGTTTTTCCATAAAATTTTGATCAGAAGCCCACGCATAGTGACTACATGCCTTTAATGCTAGTGCTTGGGAGGCAGGAGGTAGACTGATGTCTGTGAGTTTGAGGTTAGCTGCACTGTCTCAAAAACAAAAAACAAGAAATCAACAAACAAAAGTAAGCCCCATAAAACCCTTTAATTTCACACACACACACACACACACACACACACACACACACACTGCTCTAGCAGTTTCTGTGAATGTAATCTGTTTTTATCACAGGAAACTAGTATTTAGGGAGATCATACAATATCTAGCCTTGGAGAATTGACTGTGAAAAGTAGAAGCTGAGTGGAAATTATATTTCCCATCAGCTGGTTGATGGTTGCAGATGAATGTTGTAAGGTTAGAGCTTGCTGATGCCAAATGTATTGTTAATTGCATAAGAAGCATATGTCTTATGAAAAGTAATTTAATGTTTTAAGCTTGATTTCTCCGTGCATTTTCTAAACTGTGATAAGTGAAATTAATACCATGGCAACTTGAAAGAGCCTTGTATTTAACAGAGATGTGAAGAGAACCTAGGTACAAAGCAAGACTGATCCTTTTTGTTCTCCTGCACTTTCTTTATGGGTTGAGATGAATGAGGTTCACATATTGTTACATTTTCTTGCAAGAGTCACTTCTACCATGTTTTCTAGGTCCCATTTGAATTTAGGGCATTGTCTACTAAATAGAAGGTCAAAACTACCTATGTAAATGCCACTTACATTAAAATCTGAGATTTTGTGCTAGCAGGATTCTGGGGACTGTGAAAGTAGACACTGTGGAGGTAAAGTCCATATGCTTTATATTACTGACCAACACCAGTCAGCTGGCTTTGTTTGGTCTGTGACCTGGGAGGTTTCTTCCAAAACATTAAGAGGGATTTATTTTTAAATACTATTTTTTAATTCCTTAAGAAGCCCATACACTGTATCTTGATTGTATTCACTCTTTCCTACAACTCCTATGTCCTCTTCCCTACTTGTTCAACCTCTTGTTCTCACCCCACCTCTTCATCCAGTTCAGTGGCTGCTGGCCAAGTCCTCTTGGTAGTAAGGTCTTCCAGGGAGTTTGAGATATATCTAGTATATATGTCTGGTACACACACACACACACACACACACACACACACACACACACTATTCTCTTTGCTCTTGACACTCCTCTATCTTCATGCTTCCTTGCTCACTTTGTTTTTAGGTGCTGTCTTGTCTGCTGCTCTATGTCCCTCTCTTTGTCTTAGCAACCTTGGGCATGTACACTTGTGCCTTTCAGTTTGCAGATCATCCTCACCTTTGTCCTTCTGTTGATCCTTGGCCTTATTTCTTGCTCTGAAGCTGTTTGGACTGCTTCTTAGGATTGTTGCTGAGTCTCTTTGAGCATTTCTTTTCCTCTATCTGCCTGTGAAATGAACATGACATACAGGGCTCTTACTATTAACCTTTGCAGGCTTCATCTGTTTCTGAATAACTATCTATACCCACAGTGAGCCAAGTGTTGGCCACTCCTCAGGGAACAGGTTGTTAGTGGGTTCTGACATTGAGGAATTTCCTATCTAGAATAGACAGGAGAAGAGCACTTGGTATGGAGATTAAGAGACTGTGCTAGACAATTTCTTAGTCACTTGGAATGTTCATTAGTATGAGAGGTGGTGGGTACTGGACAGAGGACAGTCCCCAACATGGACGTGGGGTTCAGATGAAGAAAACTTCCTGGAGGAAGTGGTCTGTCTTAGTGTTTTATTGCTGTGAAGACATACCATGACTAAGGGATTCGATTGGAATGCTTGCTTATAGTTTCAGAGGACTGGTCTATGACCATAATGGTAGGAAGCAGACAAACAGTGCAGAAACAGTAGCTGAGAACTTTACATCCTAATCTGCATGTAAAAAGCAGAGAAAGAGAGAGAGAGAGAGAGAGAGAGAGAGAGAGAGAGAGAGAGAGATTGGGACTGGTGTATGCTTCTGAAATGGCAAAGCCTATTTTCAAGGATAAACCTCTTTCAACAAGGCCACACCTCCTAGTCCTTCCTAAATAGTTCCACTAACAGGCAACCAAAACATTCAAATATATGAGCCTATAGGGTCCATTCTTATTCAAACCACTGTATGGTATTAACTAGGTGTTTTAGTTACTTTACATGTTTCTATGATAAAATTCTATGAAAAGGGTTATTAGATGTAGGAAGGGATTATTTCAGTTTACAATCCCATTGAATACAGTCGATTATGACAAGGATGTTGTGGTGGCAAGAGCCTGGGGCAACAGGTTACATTGCTGTAACCAAGAAATAGGGAATACATGTTGGTAATCAGCTAGCTTATTTCATTTTAGCCAAGCCTAGGGAATGGTGCTGCCCACTTTTAGAGTATGTATTCCTCCTCAGTTATCATAATCAAGATAAACCCTCCCAAACATGCTGTTGTAATTGAACATTCTGTCAAGTTGAGAGTATTAACCCTCATACCAGATAAATGGAAGACCAAGGTGAGCATGTCAAGTAAAGGGGAAAATGAGTGTGAGGTGTGATGGTGTGTGTTTTGTTTGGGGAACCAGTAAACTCTAATATGGGAGTGGCAAAGTGGGGATAGGTCACTCGGGACATTTAAAACTATATTAAACTGCTTTATAAAAAACCTCAAACATCATTTTTCAGTAGATATAACAATTTCCAAACAATAAACCTACCATTTTCCTGAGTGAGTAAAGCAAAGATAGTAATTTTAGAAAAAAACATTCTCTTGATAGAAAAGCAACATGAGAAATATAGATAGGAGGCTAGTCAAGAAAGCAAGGCTGGCAGGAGGAGATGTGGCCATAGCTATGGTGTGGAAAGAGAGCATAGGAATTTGAGAAATTGTAGAGACTTGATGTCAGCTTGACCAAGAGCTGTGATGTGGCAATAGGGAGAAGCAATTAGGCTGGTCTACCATAAATTTGGCTATCCAAGGGAGAGAGGGACTTCTGACCTGAGAGCCCTAGTGAGTCCTTTTGGCCATTTGGAGCCACGCCCCCTTCCTTTTCCAATCTGCGCCTTTGCATCATATGCCTGAGTGTCTCTCTAAAACAGTCAGTGAGCTTGAGGAGCACAGCTGACACACAGGGTGTGGCCTTCTTTGTGTTCCATCTCTCAAAGATCACCCTCCGCAGCCTGTATATGTGTATGGTCCCTAAGCTCCCCTCTGACATCTCTGTGGCTTTCTCTCTCACTACCTATCCCTTTTTCTCTGTCATGTGCACTCCAACCAAACCCTTTGTTCCAACAAAATAATGGCAGGCCACATGTCAGCCAGGCAGATCCCCACTTGAGGATTTGTGACACACTTATGCTTGAATGTTTCAAGCCATCTGCCTGATGGACAGCTCTCAAGGCAAAGCTCATCTTTTAAAAAAGTCTCCTGTCCCTCTTCCTGAAGGATATTATTGACCCAGTAACTTGAACACTCAAATCGAATGTCTGTGACCTTTTATAGCTTTAAATGTATTTACCCATGTAGCATACCTCCTGTGCTTGACTAAAATCAGCTGTGTGAGGAGACACCAAAGTTCCCCGTGTAGCATGCCTCCTGTGC
>JADRCH010000130.1:729439-772310 GCA_019843965.1 Rhynchomys soricoides | reverse complement strand
TCCCCACGTCTGTGACGGTCACCAGCGTGCTCCCCACGTCTGTGACGGTCACCAGCATGCTCCCCATGTCTGTGATTTTGTCATTTTTAAAGAATGCCATGTAGATAGAGTCATGAACATTTTCACACTGGACACAATTCTCTAAAGAGTTCAGGTTATCTGTAACAAGGATGTTTCCTTTTGTTTCTGTGAAGTAATGTTCAGTGGATCCATACGACACAGTTTCATTTGTAGTTCTCTGTGATAAATGTTCATGTAGAAAATTTGCATCTGATGTCCTCCTTTTTTACACTTTTGGTTTTGGTGTTAAGGTGATCTGGCCTCTCAGGAGAGTTTAGGAAGGGGTCCTTTGTGTCTGTCTTCTGTAATAAATTGTAGGGAATCAGTTCCTATCATTCCCTGGCTGTTTGGTAAAACTCACTAATGACATCACCTGTGCCTGATCCTCTCTGGTTAGGGAGGCTATTAATTATTGATCCAATTCCTGTAATAGACCTGGAAGTGCTCAAATGATTGTGCTATTGAGGGAATTAGTCCCGTCTTACAAATTGTCAACTTTGTGAGCATAGAGTTGTCTGTGATTCTGTTATCTGGTTTGGCCAGTACTGCTCCATTTTCACTTTCTAAGTGAAACTATAATTTGTCTTGTGTCTGTTTCCTTGGACTAGTTAGTATGTGGTAATTGTTTTTGGTTATAACAGAGTCAACTTTGAATTTCCTTGGTGTTTCTCTACCGAGTCTTCACTTCCACAGGTTTCCACTCTGGCTTTTATTTCTTTCTTTTGCTTTCTTTGGGTTTCTTCCTTTCGTTTCCCCCTAAGGTGAAAGTTTAGAAGTTGTTGTCCCTCCCACCTTCCTACAGGATTTTGGCTCAGCTAAGCCTCTGTGGGACTTGTTTTGTGGGAGTGACTTATGGTTTGCTTTATTATAGCTTCCCAGTGACTTGAACATGTACGTCTCAAGGTTACTCTTCATTGCAGTTAGGACTGTTATCTGAATGTCCAGCAGCAAGGCCTGTTGCCTCTACCCTCAGAAAATGTTCACAGTCTACTTTTACACACTCACACCTCCCATCCATTGCTGAAATAATGCATCATGTCAGCTCTCTTTCCTACAGTCCTGTAACATCTCACTAGTTGGACCTACCTGTGTCCAGCTTTCCTCTCCTGGTCTGCTCTCAATAGGTTAATCACTCTGTTAAGATATAGTAAGATCCTTCCAAGGCTGACCAAAGCCTGTTCCTACCAGGTTGGCCCTCTTATGGTTCCCATCTAACACAAAATACAATCTAGAGCATCTACTATAGCTCATCTACATTTGTTGTGTGCTTTTTCTAGGGAGCAATATAAATGTCCACTCACCCAAGGTGAGTAACAGACAGCAACATAGATATAGTCAGATGTGGTGAACCAGTGAGCTTGGTGTTACTTACAGGAGTCCAAGTAATGGGCAATCTACAAGAATGTGGATGACTCAAAAGTACTTGCATCACCAAAAAGCTCCTCCCAGCATGGGTCATGACTTATGGAACCTGCTGCCTTGGACCTAGCTATGGGCAGCTAGACAGGTCGGAGTCTTCTTTCTCAGCAGTTGTTCATTACTGCTATTGTGAACCTTAAAATTCTTGTCAGTTTCAATTTTCCCAGACTTGTCAGATTTGGTTACTTCTGGGTCTTCTTGCCTCCTATCTCCAAGAGTAAACTGTATTCTGATAAATTTGCTACATATTAACATCCTGTGGCTTTGCCTTCTCTACTTCTGTCCCACTCAACTCCAGTCATTGATACGTTGTGCTAGTCATTTGGGACTCATACAACTAAACAATCACAGGCTGGGTGGCTTACACGTCAGACTTGTTTCCTCCTAGCTAGGAATGTTGGTGGTGTAGGATCAAGGTGTCAGCAAGGTTAGTTTCTCTTGAGGTGCTTCTCTTGTCACTGGTGTGTAGATAGTTGCCCTCTTGTTCTCTTGTTATCTTGTTAACGCTCTTTGCATAGTCATACCTCAGGGAAGGTACATCTTGGTGTCGGGTTCTGTAAGAACACAAGGATTTTAACATCCCACCCTGATGTTCTCATCCCTCCTCTCCACATTGCTTGTTTGCTGGTCTTGGCTCCAAACATAGTCGTGTGCTGAGATAGTGTTAGGACTTTTAGCTATGAATGGAGAGGCATAGTTCACTCTACAGTATCCTTGCTGACCTTGAGTATTCCATTGACTGGGTTCTGTGGGTTTTCTTCTGGTTTTCAGTCTTGTGCATCTCTCCCCTGATTAGACATGTAGCGGATTCCCCTATCTCCTCTGCTTTTAAAGAATTCCATAGATATTCCATCCCTTTGTTTTCTGTCTATTCCGTCTCCTTTGTTTTTCTACATGTCTACTGCCTGCCACCCCCAACACAAACATGCATTCTCAGTATCGATTGCTCCTCTTATTTCCTGGTGGCCCTCATGAACTTGGAGGCCCCCTCTGGCTGCAGACATCTCACCTGCCATTGTCACCATTACAGCCTAGAGCAGTGAATTTAGCACTTATTTACAAATGAACACCTGAACTAAATCAGCAGAGCACTCCCAGAAAGTTCTGGTGTCATACCTACCCCCAGGAAGGAAGACATGAAAACAGGTTTCTATGTGGAGATGTACTCTTCCAGGCTGCAGCTGCCATAGTCTGTGTCTGTCTTAGCGTGGGAACCAAAGAAAGAGCTCTATTGGTTTGCTGCAAGATGGCCTTGCCCCAGATATGTTGGCACTTATACTTGGGTGACTTGCTGCTGACTTTCAATTTTTAGTTGTATTCGTGTGACAATGTAATACTGGGCAACCCAGTATCAGCAACCTGCCTGCCAAATTCGAAGTCACTCTGCTATTGGTGTTATAAAATGGAGGTGGTAATATTTCCCCAAACCCCGTTATATTAGTTAAAAATATCTCCCCTAACTTAGGAACTTGAGATAGACCTATTATGCCCAGGAGTGTGTGACATTGCCAGGTAATTTTATTTTTATATTGACATTATTTTTTTATCAGATTTTTGTCTTGCATTGATACAACTCAAGATTCCAAAATTTAGGAAATCATGGGCATTATTTTCATATATTAAAAAACATTCAAACAAATTTAGTCACAGATGTAGTGGTACTAGTAACTAAATTAAGTTTAGCTATTTTATCATATGCTCTTCTGTAGCAAGGGCCCTTAAAACCTTAGGTTCTGGTGTTTGCCACTTATGCCTGTATTAGTCAGGATTCTTCAAAGGAGATCTGATAGAATGAACACATAGAACAAGAGGATTGTTCAATGGGCTTACACAGTATTGTCTGGGTAATCCAGCAGTGGCTCTTTTACTCTTGAGAGGCTGAGAACTTGGATGTTGTTAAGTCCATGAAGCTGGATGCATAAATAGCCTCAAACTGGGGCTGAGGGACAGGAGAACCCTTGGAGAGCTGCTGATCTGATGTCCAAGTTTGAAGCCCAGAGAAGCTGCAGTCTGACCAGTGGAGGAAGGAAGCAGCAGAAGCAGCAACAAATGGAGTAGACAAACATGCCAGTGAGACACAAAAGCAAAAAAGGGCAAACTACAAGTGTATCCCTTGGACCATTTTTCTTGAATACCACTGGAGGATGCTGCCCACATTTAGGATAAGTATTTCTACTTCAGCTAACTTAAGAAAAGCCCACACCATTGTGCCCAGTGAATTAGGTGATTCTGGTCAAGCTGAGCAGCATGATTAACCCTCACAGCATCTGTCTGTAAATTTGCTATTACCAACCACAAGAAAGTGGCCTGGCTGATCTTTCAGTTTTTGAATGGTGATGCTCCTATACCATAGGATCTTATACATGCAGGAACAAGAAATATGCTTGAAGAGCAGGTCAGGCCATCACATGTCTGAGGTTTGAGTCATGTCTTAGTTAGGGTTTTACTGCTGTGAACAGACACTGACAACTCTTATAAGGACAACATTTAATTGGGGCTGGCTTACAGGTTCAGAGGTTCAGTCCATTATCATCAAGGTGGGAGCATGGCAATATCTAGGCAAGCATGGTACAGGCGGAGCTGAGAGTTCTACATCTCTATTGGAAGACTGCTAGTGGAAGACTGGCTTCCAGGCAACTATGGTGAGGGTCTTAAAGCCCATGCCTACAGTGACACACCCACTCCAACAAGGACACACCTCCAAATAGTGCCACTCCTTGGGCTAAGCATATTCAAACTGTGACACGTGGCAAGGCATTAAGCAATATGTAACTGCTGTGGAGGAATGCAATTATTAGGCTCTGGTGAGGTGCACCTGTGAGGAATGTTGGCAGGAGCAGGTCCGGACCACAAGTCTATTGGAAACACCAAGTCCCACATCCAGTGCTGCATAAATAGATACACAACGGGCACTTGGCCTTGAGTTTCTTCTTCTTTCTTCTTCCTCTTCCTCTTTTCTTCCTCCTCCTCCTCTTTTCTTCTTCCTCTTCCTCTTCTTCCTCCTCCTCCTGCTCCTTCCACAGTGTGGTATAAGTCTTTAAAAAAAGGCTCCAAAATGGAAAAAAAAACAAAACAAAAAACAAAGACATTTTGATAAATGAGTCTGAGATACTTGCCTTCCCTAATATCTCAGTACCTGCACTTCCGGGGAACCAAAAGCAGACCACCTCTCTTTGAAACCAGCGTGTGTAGATTGATGATATTGGGTTCTTTCCTGAGGGCTTTAGAGTGGCTCAAGTTGCTTCCTGGGAAAGTCACAGATATGGATTGCTTTGGCCTGAAGCACTTTCTTCCCCTCCACATTGGTCATCAGAGATTCTCAGCCTTTATGAAGGAATTAGGAGAAATTTCCCTGCTCACTCAGATCTTTCAAGATTTCTTGAGTGCCTCCACTCTTCATCCAGAAAGTCAGTCTTCAGGCAAGGAAAGTAGGATGGTTGCAGTGTGAGTTCTAGATAGAATAGGGGCCATGGTACCTAAGTCCTCTTCAGTGAGTGGGAAGGGGCAGGAAAGCTTATAGGAAGCAAATAGGTTTACTTTCTCCACTGCCTGCTGGGGATCACTGTCCAAGTATCCCTTCACAGATTGTGATTCCTCCAACCTCACTGTGATTCCCATGGTATTATTTATGGAGGGTTAGGTGCTGCTGTGGAGGCCGCAGGTGGGAGGTGTTAGGGACACCTCCTTTGTTGTGGAGGCCGACTCCCATCATGGTTTGTTCTGCTTCCCACACAGAATTTACAGGAACCATTTAGAGCAGACACTGGCCAAGTGTTCCCCAGAAACTTACAGCTAGGACATTTCCACACATTCCAGCCTTATATAAATATTTATTTCTTCACACTACATAAAGGAGGTTGAGCGCAATATCATGAACAGGCCTTTGAAGTATAGACTTTGGCCAAGTGAGGGTCGGCTTGTGTGTTTCTTCTTTTGCCCAGGCACATCACCACTGAGGGCACAGCAGGCCCAGGCTGTCAACACCAATGGTGTTCAAGAGTGTTTTCCTCCAGAACCTGGATCCTGTCTGTGGACATGTGTGCTAATGAGTGATCCCAGGGCCTGGAGGCAGCCTGGTGATGAAGAGCAGGATTGGAGGTCAGGCACACTCCACAGCTGAAAGGGAATAGGGGACTGTGGAAGGCAAAGGGCAGGAAGGTGTGTCTGTCTTTCTGCGATAAAAATTCAGGGAACATTCAGAAATGGCAAATTATGGGAGAGCATGTGGAAGTCAAGTGTGGTCGAGTTCCCTGGGAATGACTGGGCTGCTGATTCCATGCACAGCTAGCTCCACCAGAGGCTAGAACCGTTTTCTCCATCGGCCACTCACTTGTATAGTAAATGTATTAGTAAGTGCCTACTGTACCCAGCACTTGGCTGGGATGAGAAATTCACGGGGAAGATGGCCCTGTTAAGGCACACACACACTCATCCCAGCTGGAGACAAAATACTCTAGGAAAATAAATATAAGTAATGCTCTACAAAAAGAGTGAATAATACTCTAGAAAAAGAAATATAAAGATCCATAGGGCTTTAGAGGAAGGAGTCATGCAAAGGTTTATTGAGTAATTATCATATGAGTTACATCTAATAGGAGGTGTGGGGGAACTGTTAATGTGATTTATATAAGAAAGGTCCATATCTAGCCTGGCTCCTGTAGGAGTGGACCACTGTAGCAGGATCCTTTCTTCAGCAGAATTACCTAAGCTTAGAAATTCTTGTACAGGGTAAGATGAAAAGCCATATGGAAACCTATTACTGTAAGGGTGTGTGTGTGTGTGTGTGTGTGTGTGTGTGTGTGTGTTAAAATATATACATATATTGGAGGAACCTAAAAGGAATCCAGTGTGAGAGGACAGTGTCCCGAGTAGGTATCTTATGCTACCACCTAAGAAGCTCCAGGGCTGGGAGTCAGTTACATCTTCTTGACTTTTTGGCCAAAGGGGCCTCAGAGGAACCCTCCAAGCATCACAGGCTATTGCCAAGGCTATTGTGTGCTGTACACAACCTGACGATAATGTCATGTTGCTGAAGACAACACTCATGTGTGTTGTTGAAGAGGAGGAGGACAAGATTGTGCCTAAACAGAAGCTTCATTCCTGTTGACTAGGAAAAGATGGAATGGGATCAGAAGCTAGATGTCACAGAGCAAAGATTTCCTTTTCACATTCTTTAACTTTAGGCCTTTCTGGTGGAACAGTGTATAGATGAACTGTTTAACTGGGTTTTAGACAGGAATCTTTTTTATTCACTTATATATAAATTTATTTATTTATTTTGAATATTTACTTTATATACATTTCAAATGTTTTCCCCTTTGGAAACCCCCTATTCCATTCTCCCTCCCCTGCCTCTATGAGGGTGCTCTCCCACCCACCCACCCACTCCCCTCTTCCCTCCCTAGCATTCCCCTACACTGGGGCATCTAACACCCTTGGGCCCAAGGGCCTCTCCTCCCACCGATAACCTTGTATGTGCTAATCAGTAAACATGTTCTTCTCAAAAATGTATTTCTGAAATGCCCAGCTTCTCTGTTGAGAAGAAAATAAATAATAGTTTCTTCCCCTGTTCCTGTGCGCTCAGATCCACTCCTGAGCCAGAGTGGATTTCTGAATATAGCCTCGATGCTGGGGTTTGAGAGGGGAGCTGACTTTATAAACACATCTCACTGCTGAGTCTCCCACAAGAGCCTCATTTAGTACAGCAAGCTCTGTCAGAACATGCTTCTAAATGTACACTAGAGGGTAGCTTAGCTTTAAGAGATCTGTAATGTTAACACGCTGGTGACAGTATGAAATTGGGCTTCAGAAACGCTAGGCTTACTTCTTCATCTAACAGACACCACAGACAAAGCAAACCTCACGGTGCCATCTTGTGCCATCTTTGCTTTCTGGTAACAGCCATAAGAGGCATTTGTAATCAGTCACATCGTATGAACAAGTCACAGTTCTGTACTGTGACCCTTGAAATCACTGATATTTTGCCAATTTGCAGAGAGCCTCAGCTGCTGCCCTTCCTCCAGTCCTTATCTTTCCAGTTGTCATGTGCCTTTGTCGCATACTGTGGCTCCCCTTGGCTCAGAATGGCAAAGAAATATCTTAGAAGAGATACTGGCAACCTTCTTTCTCCTTTGATACTGAACTTGGGGTTCCCCTCTGCATGCAGCTTTGCCTGCCTGCCCTCCACATCTCATGTGCACCTCTACTACAAAAGTGGTACTGCCTTGCCTTGTAAACAACAGAAAAAACTAAGGAAGTATGTCAGAGCAAAGGCCATGAAGTAAACCAGTCCATTCTGTCTTACTCTTCTAGTCTCAAAATCAGCCAAATTGTTATTTTCTTTAACTTGTGATTTTCTTCTTGCATGTCTTTTCTTTTTCTAGCAAATTGTTATGCAATATCAATGCTTTCTGTGGGTGGGAGAGATGCACAGAGGTTGAAAGTACTGATTGTTCTTCCAGAGGTCCTGAGTTCAATTTCCAGCAATCACATGGTTGCTGAAAACCATCTATGATGGTTTTCTTTGTCGTGCAGGCATATGTGCAGGCAGAACACTGTGCACATACTAAACAGATAAATCCCTTTAAAAATGCTTTTTGTGAATGGATCGAAGAGTGGTGAGTGATGGGAGAGTAGGAGGGCGTGGGTCTGGGACTCAGCTGCTAGGCTGAGGGAATACTGCTTTGTATTTCAGAACGGGGTCCGTGAACTTTGAGCATCAGTTTCACCTGGGTAGTTGGTAGGAATGCCTACCACAGGGTCTAGTGCTGAATTCTGTCCACATTTTAGCAAGGTCTCTGAGTGATCTGAGAATAAGTTTAAAATATGATGGGTTTAGGATAGTGAATGCCTATGAAAGAATTCCATGCTCAAGCTGTCAAAAACAGAGGCGAGCAAGTACATGTGTCTTTCACCACCCCAAGCACCCAATTCCTGCCTTGGGCCTTCTACAGAACTCACCTGAACTGCCACCTATGGTCGTCCATCTGGTCACTCCTGAACTTCAGGTAGCTTGTTCCAAGGAATGTTTTCCTCACCTGTGAAAGAGGGCCTTATTTCAAAGACTTGTGACAACCAGATAAACTAAGCATGTGGGAGTTTGTGCTTGTCAATCATTTGATTTGTAATAATCTTTTTAAAATTTGGGGTAAAATTCACATGCCATAAAATTAGGCATCTTAAAATGTATCATTCAGGAGCATGGCACACATTTGTAAACTCACCACCATTGTTTAATTCCAAGATATTATCACTGCCTCCAGATGGCCTGAAAGCATTGCTGCTATTTCCCATGCTCCCTAGCCCCAGCCACCAATTCACATGATCTTTCTTAATGATATTCCATATTAGTTATAGAAAAAGCAGGTGTATTGTGTTTTCATCAGTTCTCTTTGCTTTAGATATCTTTTAAAACAGGAATATTGTTAGTGAGAGAAAGTTAAGAGGTTAGGTGTAGACCACCTTGTTTGTCTGTTGTTTATTCCTTTTTGTGGTGCAAGATTCCAATTGCGGACCTCATTCACACTAAGCCAGTAATGCATTACTACTGAGTCCATGTCTGAGCCCCATGAAAAATAGCTTTAAGCCAAGGATTCTCAAAGTATAGGCCCAAAACAGCAGCACTCATATCATATAGGAACATGTCTAAATTACAGGTTCCCAGTTCCACATCAGAATCAGTGAAACACAGTTCTGGAGATAGGGCTTTGAGATTGGTGTTTTCATATGCTTCCAGAGGATTCTAGTGCACAATCAAGTAAGCAAATCACTGCTTGAAAGAAGCAGACCTGTATTGATGCCTACAGGTGCTCAACACACCTGTACCCAGCCTTGGCAACAGCAACACATGTAGTGCCTAGGAGAAGTGTCAAAGCCCAGCTCTCCAGTGGAGTGATAACAGTGGCTCTGCCACTGCTGGCTGGCAGGTACTCAAGAGGGCCAATTTCTTCGCTTCCCTCATTGATGGTGGAGTTAGAGGCCATGCAAACATACATATCCCGTTATCCCTGCTGTTACTTGAGGCCCTCCCTCCACCTTGTCACAGAGGAGGTCCAGCAGTGAGTGCTGTGATTGCTTCATGTGTTCCACATGTCTGGCTTTTGCACTATACCAAAGTGCAAGGAGCGTTTCTTTGTGGTTGATTAATGTTCAGTTCCCGGTCTATTATGAACCTCCAGGCTTTAATTACTACACTATTACCCAGTCGATTCCTTGCCATTTTATATTTATGGCCTTTATTATGCCTTGGTATGTGCAACTGCCTAATTTTATTCTAAATGCATTTTGCCTCATTAACTGGGTTTTATTCCATTTTTCTCATTTGTCCAGATTGTTATTTATCTCAGTACCCTGTGTGTATTTTCTGCTTTTGCTTTTCCCCCAATCTGACCTCTCATGAATTCTTTTCCTCTCTACCCTGGGTTTTAGCATTCTCTTGCTCTTAGATAGAGCTCCCAGATGCCCTGGACACACAGCACTGGGGATTCTCTCCCCTGGGTGTCAGTCATACTTACACTTAACTTGAATTTCAGCTCCTGTCTTTGTAGGCTGTATCCATAGGTTTTCAGCCCTGCTCAGCTGCCTGTAAATTTTAAATACCAAAATGCTGCACAGGGAAGTTTTTGCTGTTGTTTTGGTTTTTGTCTTTAATACCATACTGCTAAAATATTATTAAAATAATCTCTTAAATATTCTTCCTCTAGTTCCCTTCCCCCCGAAGTGCCTCAGAAAGTTTACTCTTTGCTGTCCTGACTGGCATATTTTCTGGAGTTTTATTCTAGACCAATGTCATGAAATCTTACAGGCACCAAGCAGCACCTGTGTTAAATCAGACGCCCAGCAGATCTTGGCACACACTGGTTTATGAACCACTATTCCAAAGACATGCTAAAACATTTGAAGAGAACCATCAAACTCAGAAGCTGTTTCTTCCATCAGCTCCTTGTTTTGGTATAGAGCAGTTACTGGTAGGCACGGTAGGCAGCCGGATCTCACTTACTGTTATCTTTTGAGACCACTTTGCTCTTGAGCTGTAAGAATGTTTCAGAAATGCAAACGCAGAATAAGAGCTTCGGTGGTTGCTGCAGCATTCCGGCATCACTATTGCCACCATCCTGGCTGTGGTCTTTGGGGCATAAAGATCTGTGCTTCCATTTTTATGTACCATTAATCTTTACAAGATTTTGTGGGAGACATTTCTGTTCCACTTTTTTTTGTTTTGTTTTTGTTTTGTTTTGTTTTGTTTTTCAAGACAGGGTTTCTCTGTATAGCCCTGGCTCTCCTGGAACTCACTATGTAGACCAGGCTGGCCTCGAACTCAGAAATCCACCTGCCTCTGCCTCCTGAGTGCTGAGATTAAAGGCATGCGCCACCACTGCCTGGCTCTGTCCCACTTTTAAATGGGAAAACAGATGAGTCACAAAGTCAGGAGTAGAATGTGCTAGATGTTATCCCAGGTTTGTTCACATCCAGGGCCACAATGCTGTATGTGTTAAGCCCTTTCCCATGGTCAAGGTTGCTTAGTATTTAATCTTTCTCTTTTCATACGGCTCCTTAGCAAAGAATGTGTCCTCTCAAGTCAAACCACCAAAGTGCCTGGCAGGATCTATTTATTTCTGTACTGTATGACCTTGGAAAAATTGAACATCTCTTTGCATGTGTTCTTATCTGTAATGTGACAATGGTGTTGTACTTCAGTATTCGCCTATGAGTTAAAGAAGGCAATGGGAGCAAAGCTCATAGAGTGAGGCCTAGGAGATAGGCTCTATGGTTGCTACTCAGCTTTTGCTGCAGTCTCGTCTGCATTTGTAAGGTTTATTTTCTCTGGAGCCATACAACGTAGCCTGCAGATCTGGTGGGCTTGTGAGTCTAGTGGGCTGGCGACCCTTGATTCTTGCTGTGGTATGCTGCCTTGCATGGGATGCCTTCTATAATCACAGAGCTCTTGTTTTGCCCACTTAAAAATTACCCTTTTAGAACTTGGTTTGTTTGAGTCTATGGACTTGCTTAAGATTCACGATCACAATTATCCTCTTGTACCGCCTTATTGAAGTGGCCTGGTGTTCTTCTGAGTAATTGTCCTGGCTTTCTGAGGACCAATCATCATTTCATTGGAGACAGGAGGAAAAGTGATTCTTGCCTGGCTTCCAGGTCTTTTCAAGAAGAGACAAAGTTGTTTTCCCCTTTGCCTTTGTAGGAACCTGAGACTGGAGATATAATATAACATTATTCTGGGTGTCTGCTGTCATTAATGTAAATGGCACTTGTGTTGGTGTGTATGAAA
Source organism: Rhynchomys soricoides (assembly GCA_019843965.1). Taxonomy (NCBI): domain Eukaryota; kingdom Metazoa; phylum Chordata; class Mammalia; order Rodentia; family Muridae; genus Rhynchomys; species Rhynchomys soricoides. Next base: position 760,549 of record JADRCH010000130.1, on the reverse strand, counting down.
GCTGATTGCTACAAATCAAGATTTTCATTTACTTCTTGGTCTATCATCGGGTTAGACGGGCATTTCCCTATCTAGGTAGAAGGTGAGTTTTACAGATATTTTCATGTCATCAAGAGTCCTCAAAATGAATGCTCTGTGGTGGCTCTGCATGATTATTTTTAAGATTTCATTGCAATAAGCAGGGTGTCATGAGGGGGGTTGCTCTGGGGTTTCTTGTTCATCTTTGTTCTAGTTCCTTGTATCTCTGGGGGGTGGGGTGGGGTTCTGCTTAAATTGAGCATAGGACTTCCTGGCCTGCGCTTCCAGTGTAAGTTGGTTAAGAGCACAATTAGATCTCCAGACCTCTTACACTAAAAACTCAAGAAGGCTTCTGGCTTGCTTTCATATGTCCCCAGAGACCTGTCACCAGAGAGGTAAACTTTTACAGTCACGATTTTAGTTTAGTTCCTAGTAAAAGTGTTGCATGAAATGTTGGCCAAGGGCCAGAGAAGAATCAGAAGGAGGGGTAGAACAGAGAGAGAATGAACCCAGACTCTGTGAAGCCTGTTTCAGGCGCTTTGCTTCCATAATATGGCTTTTCTGACACAGCAGTCCCATAACATAGGTGTTGTAGACTATCTGTAGACCTTGGAAACAGTGAGGACATCACAGCCTCCTCACACCTCCGAGTTAAAGCAACAAGATTGAGACTGGAAGAAAAACCTCCCATGATGACAGGGACATTAACACACAGGGGGTTCAATCCAGGGCAGGCCCCAAGAACCACTGAGCAGATTGTACTTGGCCTAGTGGATAGAACCTTAACAGGAAGTGGAAGCCTATGTATCAAAGGCAGCCCCCTAAGTATTCATCAGCAAATGGATTCTGGGAACAGAGGACATGCGTGGGCAGTCCTGTCAGTTGGGTATTTGTAGCTCAGTTACTGAGCATGTAGTACCATTAGTCAGGCCTAAGTCAAGTGGGTCCCCCATGTGCAACAGCTAGAGAAATCAGGTGTTCTGAGCGTGCCTTGGGGAGGTGGGATATATGGAAATGCATGGGGATGCCTCAGCAACTTTGATTGTGTACCCTGAAGAACAGATACTCAGTGAATAATGAGGATTAGTGAGAAGTGTTTATTTTAGGGGGACTGGGGTTTCTGAATCGACTTTACTGAGACACAGTAAAACAAATAAACCAATCCATAGAACTTCCCTTGGTCTAACTGGGCTAAGTCCACTGATGTTCCTACCAGGTGTATGAAGTCAGATTATACACTCAAGGGGCTAGGAGAGTTTTGGAATGGAAGATTAAAAATAAAAAAAAAAAATGTTTGTTTGAGATAGTATCTAACTCTGTAGCCCAGGCCATCTCTCTCCAGCCCAGGAGTAACTCAAAATACTCCTGCCTGAGACTCCTGGGTGCTGGAATTACAGGTAGCTTGTACTACCATACCCAGATAACACATTAAACATTGAATTCCAAGCTGGGCTGAGACTAGCTATGGTCTGAGAATGCACCTCCTCCTTTTGTCCCTACAGTCTTGAGAAGATAATATTAGCTATTGTATTCCTCCTTAGTCCTGTGGGCATGTGGCGGGTCAGTTGATAGACGACAGGTAAAGACAATGGTAAGCTACAAATATATAAATCTCAGGTTTACACAGGTATACAGTGTTTTTATTTTGTAAAACAAACTTCTTTTGGTATATAACACATTCTAAGATGGGTGACAGCAGTAATTTTAAGATTTAATTTGCCAGTTGCTAATACTGCTTTTGCACTAATACTGTTCTTGCAGAGGACCTGAGTTCTGTTCCCAGCACCCACAGCAGGTGTCTCACAACATCCACACTGGGTGCCTCACAGCTTCCTACAACTCCAGCTCTAGGAAATCCAGTACTCCTGTCTGACCTATACAAGCATTGCTCTTATGTGCACATATGCTATCCCCACCCCCATCTAATTAAAACTAAAATAAATAAAAATATTTAGATTTTAATTTTGGTTTCTGCCTGTGCTGGTTACTTTTAAGTCAACTTGCTAGAAACTAGAGTTGTCTGAGAGAAAGGAACTGAGATAGTGCATGCCTAAGACTCCAGCAGAGGTTTAGATTTTGTTTTCATTGTTTTTGGACACAGGATTTCTCTGTGTAATCCAGGCTGGGACTTCATCTGTAGATAAGGCTAACCTTGAATTTAGACATTTGCCTTCCTTTGCCTGCCAAATATTGGGATCAAAGGTGTGTGCCACCAATCCTGACTGACAAATCCTTAGTGACTGATATAAAGCTCATCCTATTGTGCATAGTGTCCTACCTGGGCTGATGGGCTTCGCACTGTAAGAAGCAAACCATGAGGAACAAACCAGAAGGCAAGATTCCTTCATGGTCCCTTCATCAGCTCCTGCTCCCAAGTTCCTGCCCTGTTTGGATTTCCTTTCTAAACGCCTGTGATGATGAACTACAGTGAGGAAAGTAAACCCTTTCCTCCCCATGGTGCTTCAGCAGCAGCAGGAACCCTAACTAAGACACTGTCTCAGAGTATAATTTAACAGTAAAGGAAAAATAAAGTTAAAAAGTATGCACTGGTACTTTCAAATGGAGCTTTTCTAAATGACTCAGGTAGACACGACTTATTTCAAAATACTAAAGTTGAATATAGTTATAGAAGTGTGTTTAAGAAAACAAAAGCTACTGCCAGTTTAAGCATCTCAGACTGTAGGAAAACCTCATTAGTAGTAGTTGTAATAATAATTTCTCAATTATTCCTGTAAAATCTCTCACCTTAATACTTAAACAGGGAACTTTAATACGGCATCTGCCATGACTACGGGAACTGGGAAGGAAGGTTTGTTTTTCTTTGGGCAGGTAAATATGAGAAGATAGATGAAGTATTAAAAAGAAAGAGAAGGGCTTCTCCAAGCGATCTGCATATTGATTACCTAAATTACTACTTAATTTAGTGCCTGCTAATAAACTGCACCTTGGAAATGTTTCCTGAACATTTATTGGCTGCAGTAATTCTACCTAGCGTATGCGGATCACATCCTCATTAAATATTGATGCCCTCATGAAATGTTAATAGAATGTTAATGTGAAATACAGGGAATGAGCTCCCTGGGAGCCTGGAGCTAGATCTGAGCTACCTGTCTCCAGCTTTGCTTTATGTCCTGTCTTCTCGCTGTTTTCTTCAGTTTGTTTCCTCCTTACCAGGAGATTCATACTTCTCCCTGATCGGTTGTCTCAGATACAATTTTTTAAAAGGAGAAATATGATTTTTTTTTTCTGATCCATGGGAATGCGGCTGTTCTCCCTGCCTGCTTTTCCAAACTGGAATTCTTGCTCTGAACCAGAATGAAGTCTGTTAAAAGATGTGAGGGAGGGGAGCTAAGCGTGAGGTCTCAGGAGACAGCTCACAGCATACACTGGTCAGGGAGCTAGGCCTCAAGGACTGGGGAGATGACCCTATCTGGAAGGACCACTACCCTGAGGGTCCAGATCACTGCACTCAGCAGTAGCCTTGGGTGCAGATAATTCAGTCTTTGACTTCCCGTGATCTCTTTCCTAAATGCCCTGCCATCACCTTCATTCTCTTGCCTGTTCCTTTCCTGACATCCGGGGTTCTGTGACCACTCAGTTCCTACAGCCTTCTTGCATTCTGGGCTGGCTCCAGATGCTGCCTTCCAGATCCAGGCCCCTCCACTCCCTGGACTAGACAATGTGTTGGTGTTCTGATGTACACCTTCTCACCCAAGGGGCTGTGACCTGGATCTCTTTACCTGGCACGTTTTCCTGCTCACAGACCCAGACCCAGCAGGTTCTGGATTTTCTTCTGTCTCTCAACAACCCAGGAAACATCCTTGACCTTCTGACACACAGACTTGCAGGCTTTCTCTCTTTGTAGAGTGCATGATGGATTGGAACTGCATATTAGTTTTTCATCCTTCTCTTCATCAGAATCAATGCGCTGTGAATTCAGGGCCCTTATGTACCTCGTTCCTTACCTGAAGAAGTCCAGCCTGGTAGCTAATAGGTGCTCAATTAATATGGTTGGTTGAGTGAATAAAATATCAACCCTGCCACTGTCAAGTTCATAGTCTAAAGAGGTGCATTAGTCTGCTTTGTGCTATGATAACCAAATATCTGAGAATGAGTAACTCTATGAAGAAACAAGGTTTATTTGGCTCACAGTTCTAGGACGACAAACCCATATACGATGATGGACATTTTGTGTATGCGTGCGTACACGCACACATGCACCTCTGGTGTCTGTTTTGTCTGTCTAACTGTTCCTCTTCTTCCTGTCTATTATCCCCATCCTCTTTATAGAGCCTTCAGTATTCAGTCATGGGTACCACCCTGACAACCTGATCCGGTACACATCACCCATCACAGTCCTCTCTCCTAAACACCAGTCTTAATCCCTCATAGTGTAGATTAAATTTTAGCACAGCCCGGAGGAACACTCAGACTATCTCCAAACTATATAATAAAGGAGAAACTGAAACACACACTGAACAGCAGTGCTCCTGGGAGGCCGGCAACTGAGTGGCTGGGCAGCTGAGGGGATGGCAGTCGGGCCTTCCAGGGAAAGCGTCTCAGCCCTAGCCTCAGGTGTGTCTAATGTGGTTTTGTGTATGGGTAAAGTAAGCAGCCTCCTCCAGTACGGCTGCTGTCACTGAAGTACGACTGTGAACTTTATTTACGTTGGAGAGTTGTGTGTTCTGCTTTGTTCTATCTATATGAAATGTGGTTCCCTTGGGTTTAAGTAGTGAGATCATTTTGAGCTAGCTATAGGAGGCAAGAGAATTTCTTATGGAAAGCAGAATTTTCAGAAGATGGACTGAGAGGCCAAATTTTGACTACAGGGAAGAATCCTCTACATAAAGAATAGGAGACCTGGGACTCATAGATGCTCCCCCTGTGTTTATTTTCTGTCTCCAGCATCCATGCAATGCCATACCCTGTGGATGCTATCATCATGGGCAGGTCTGTTTCCCCTATTCCATTAGTTACTGTTCTTGTCACTGTGAGGTACTGTCTGACTGAAAGAACTGAGGGAAGGATGGCTTTTATTCTGGCTCATGACTGCCCAGGTGTCAGACTAGCATGGTGTCAGAGGGCATGACAAAACAAAGTGGGTCACATCATAGCAGTCAAGGAGAGGAGATCGCCCACTTCTCCACCCTCAGGAACCTACTTCATCTAGCTAGATAGGCCCCACCTCCTCTATTCCAACAGCGCTAAAACTGCTGTGCCTTTGTGGCTTCATCAGATCTACACAGTGAATAGGTCAGAACCTTGTGATGTAACCATTTCTGGAAATACCTTTGCCGACACACCCAGAGTTGTGTACCGCTGAGCTGAGGTGATTTATATTCTACTGAAGTTGGTGAGCTAAGCAAGCCACTCATTTGGTTGAGAAAGTCTCAGTGAAGTACTCCAGCTGGTCTAATTGATGTGGTCCCCAGACATGGTTCAGTGAGATTATGCAAAAATAAGGAACCATTAGCAAGAAATAAGCCACGGAAGTGTTGAAGTTGTACGCAGTTGCTGTTCCTGAGCATTAGAGATGGTCTGGTAGACAAGGATGAAGACCTGTCACTTAAATGGTAAATCTGTATTGTTTTGTCTTTAAACATGCTTCACAGGCCCCTATGTGCAGATGAACATCAACAAACTAAGCAAAACATCTTCCTGAAGTACAGGGAGCTGTAGGAGACTTGAAAAGCAGATGCCATATTCTCTGTGTTCTACTCAGTGCTAGCCCCAACAGTCATAGGTGGAGGATGACCTATGGGCTGGGCCGATTCGCCTTATGTCTTTATTGGAGTGAGTCTAGACTCTTATGTGTTTGGTCACAGTTTCTTTTCTGACCAGTCCTTCTTCTCTCCACAGATCGTGCTTGAGAACAGCAGCCGAGAAGATAAGCATGAGTGTCCCTTCGGGCGCAGCAGTATAGAACTGACCAAGATGCTGTGTGAGATCTTGAAAGTGGGCGAGCTGCGTGAGTACGCGTGTATACGCCCCGTGGGTGTAGAGTTTAGCAGACCCTCAGCTTCCAAGGTTGAGCTCCCACCTCTGTGTCGAATCCAGAGCGTTGACCCCTTCACATTCCTTCCTTATGGTCCTGTGTGTGTGTTTCTACACGTCTGCTAAATATAGACACACTAAAGGCTGTGGGAATAGAGAACATAGCAGGTATTGTGGAAGTTTCCAATATTATAAAAATGAGTACACGACTCGCTGTTGCTTAGGTAAAAGATCTGTGGGTTTCTCCTTTATTCTCGTTTCTAGTCTTCTTGTAGACCATTTCCTTTACTTTCTTTTGAAACAATTTTTCTCTATAAAGAAAAATTGAATACTTTAATGAAATTCTCTTGCTACCAGTGTCTCAGTTGTGGGGAATATTTACTCTATAAAGAAAGAATTATTGAAGGAAATGAGTAGCTGAAAATGAAAAATTGGCCGGAGATATGCTTTGGGCTCTTTTTCATACTCACATTACAAAATTTATGAGAGGACACCCAGAAAAAGAGGAAATAATGTCCCTGCCTGTTCTTTCATTGGTACAACCTAGCTTTAGCATGAAGGCGGATATGACTTAATCTTCTTCCATTGTCCTTGCCAATGTCAAGTCTCCTAAACGCAGCTGATTGTCACTTCCTCTACCAGCCATAGAACTGGCACACACACACAAATCCTTTGTCTTAGGCTCAGCAGCATGAGTGCCAGAGAAGACTGCTTAGATCAGGAAAATGCTGGGGGTGGTATACGGCTCTACCGGGGAAGCACAGATAATGTGGCCACCTGTTTTGAGAACTTAAAATAATGATGTGGAGTTATTAACAAGAAGGGACCTGATGATTAAATTGAAAAGGGAATTATGCTTTATTTACATTGTGGAGAAAACTACAGGTTCTGTTGAGAGAAATGAGAAAATTTAAGAATTAGGAAAAACCTAACAAGTTGAGTTGTTGGAGCACGCATCTTCCAAGCACTGCCTGTTGGGTAAAGAAGCCAACCTTGGCATGGACCTGCTGAGGAAGGTCACTGCCTGTGAGGCTTCAACACTGCAGAGTTGCACTAGGAGTAGAGCAGCATACCCAGGGGAGTCTGTTAATTTTTGCTCTTCTCTGAGTGTTGAGATTTCGGCTCATAGGGATCCCTGATGGGAGTTGTCTTTCCCTTCCCTAATGGAGCTTGTTGTCTTTGGTATCGGTTACTGTTTGTTCAGCTTAAGTATGAAAGTCTTAAATCAAACAACCCCGTGTACTCACTCCGTCTGATAACAATTTTGTATTTATCTCAATTTCATGAAGGGAACTGTTCAAAGTCATCTACTTGCAAGGCTATCTGAATCTCTCCATTTCTAGAAAACGTAGAGACACCGGGATTTTTGTGTTCAAGTTACTGAGCTCCCTTGCTCCTTTTTCATCTGCCCTTTCCATCTTCCCAATACCGTACATTGGTATTTTGAGCTCATCTCCAGGGAACCAGAGAGGATGCTTGTGCTGTAACGTTCTGTGCACAGTTTTCTGTTCTTCTCCTTTGCTCTGATGTCATAGTCTTCCAGAAAATAGGCACAGTAGCAAAATGGGCAATACAGAAATGCTACATTCTCTCTGGTACCTTGTGTCTATGGGTAATTACTAACCAGAGTCAATGGCTCTTCTAGCCATTCCTGGTCCACAGGATAGAAGACCTCATATGGGAGCATTTGGGGTGAAGATCTGAGTTGTGTCTTTACTTTGTAATTGAACGTGCAGAAAGTCAGTGTGAGGAGCTTGCTAGAGGCAAAATACTTGAAGAGGCTGGCTAGAGAGGTATGCTTAGATTTTAGAGTCGGTTGTGGGTAGGGTAACTGTGGAGCTGATCTGAGATGGCCCATGGGTCATTGCAGCCATCTTGGTAAAGGAAAGGAACTGACGTGACAGGAGTCTGAAGTCACAGCTATCTAGGAAGTCTCTGCTCTGTGTAGCTGAGGTTGATTCGGAAGAGGCCACAGGTTCTAGCCTTTGGCAATGTAGATTTGCTCTAATAGCCCTTTGAGGTCTTGCCACTGCATTTGGGATAATGATGGTATCCCTCTCCTGGGACTGAGATAATAGGGTAAAAATGAAGGCATCTAGACCAAGGACCTGGCACCATGGTGCAGCTACTCTTCTTATGTCTCCCACTTTCTAATGAAGAAATGACCTCCACACAGTGACAGCTCACACAGTGAGTACTGGAGCTGCCTCTGCACCGAGGCTGGGGTTTGAGTGGCAGAGTGGAACTGTCCTTTCTCCTAAGATAAGGATTTATGTCCATTCACCCTGTAAAAATCTATTGAACTTTTATAATGTGTTGGATACTGCAACTGTAGGTGAGGCAGATAGAGTGTCTCACCACAGGAACTTCTGGAATTTTCTTAAACCTCAGAAAAGATGGGCTGGGACTGACAGCTTACCTATGATTTTTAAAACTTATTATGTTTTAAAAATAACGCCTATTTGTGATACAGAACAATGTTTCTAATATTTTGATAGTGTCATGTTTAATTTCCAATCTGACCTTCTGCTCCCCATCATCCGCAAGGGCCATTCTGGGCATCTTTCAAGGCTTGCAAAGTGTTTTCACTTCTCTGAAGTGCAACATGCCCAAATGACTTGTTTTCTGCTCATAAAATATGAAGGGACGGCTGCACTCTGATTGAATGCTGGACATCAAATGATAAAATATCCCATGGTAAGAGGAAAATTGCTTTTTAAAAAATGGATTGCCTTTTGCCCAGTGCCATATTAAATACGTAACTAATATGAAAAACACGTTTCAATGCACTGTTACACTGAAGGAGATGTTTGTTTTTCTTCTTCTAAGGTAAATTAGTTTTGCGTGCAAATTCACCTTTTCTCGATTTATTTGCTTTTTGTCTCTTCTCGCTCCGCTAAGTTCACAGTTCTGAATACTTCTCAGATTTGTGTGAGTAATTGACCTTGAAAATGTTGGTCAGTTTCACTGTTAGCAAATGCTGAGACCAAAGAAGTGCCCAGTTAAAAATCTAACCAGAGGAAGTAAAAAATGTTTATAAGTAGAAAGATTTAATTTTCTAGAAATTATTTCTCCTTTGATTTTAATTTTAGGTCTTTCTAGGAAATTTAGTTTGGAAGTGCCAATTATAATTTGGTATCTAAAGCAAACATTAAATTACAGATACCAAATATATGTGAACTTTTTTTAGGTTGCTTAAGTGTACACACATACTATTCTGCTTTCCAGTTACTGGGATGTCAAGAGGCAAATATTATCTCTAATCGTATGGCTTAAAATAACATCTGTTTCTATTCTCAGAGCATTTATCAAGGTTATTTAACTGAAGTCTGTAACACTCAAAATCAATAATATCTATGTTTATTAATGAAGGGAGGCCCCTGATGACATTATGTGGAGTTACTCACTAAACTGCCACCCAGAATGCCCAGGGAACTTCAAAGAGCATTAGATAAAGGGGATGGTGACATTTGGAGGTCTGAAGGCCCCAACTTGGCGCACACCCAGCCACTTATTGGCAGCCTCAGCATGCTTCTCCACTATTTTGAGCATCTGGTCCCCTATCCATAAACATAATACACGTTCTACAGTTGTTGGAGCTTAAATGAAATAACGAACATTGCTTCAGTTGAAACACCAGTAGGATTCTTTTTTTATTTTTTTTCTTTACAAGTGGCCTAGTTTTACTTCCCATAAACATACTGAAGGTTAAGTGGGTGGGGGATGGTGTTTCCCCTTTAGTGGGAACTGGTGCAATGACTTTGTTTCTTCATTCTACATACTGTTCAAACTTACCCACCATCTATGAGGAATTCGGATCCACAAAATCATCCTACTCTGGATTTAAACTATTTGGAAAATAAATTTTGTCCATACTGAACATGCACAAACTTTTCACCTTCCCATTGTTGTCTAACACAACAATGGCTATTTATGCACCCTTTACAGTGTGTTAGTTCCTATAGACTGTGTAGAAATCATTTCAAGCATATGGGCAGCGATGAATAGGTTGTATCCAAATATGGCATCATTTATGCATCCTCGGATTTGGGTTTTGAATGGGTTTAGGATGTGCTACCTCCATGGACAGAAAAGCACAACCGAATTCTTTTCAACCTGCTTTCTCCATGAGGCTCTTTTGAGAGGAAGACATAGGTTTCCCTCCGTTTCAGCTTTAGAAGCCACAAAGAACCCTTACAAAGCTGGATGTGATCACATGCAGCCAGAGTCAGGGTTGTCTATTTGTCAGTCCAAAGAAAAGAATAAAACAGAGGAGTAAAGCCTTCAAGATAGGAAAGGTATTTATTTGCTTGGAGTTTTTGAAGGTGGCTGGAAGGGGTGGTACCCTCTTCTTACAGGAGGAAGTATATAAGTAAACACATAAGACTGCTGCAGAGCTGAGTCCTTGGGAATAATTAGCTCCAAGTAGAGAGAAATAAAGAGATAGTTGTGTGATTTTTGGTTTTGTAACAAGTTTCTCCAAATAAATAATGAATGAAAACTTAATTTCTGATACAAATTGAGTAATTGCTTTCTTGTTGAACCTGTAACACTCTGCCTATACCTCATCCACTAGCGGTGGGGTACCTTCTCTATACGCTAGGATCTTAGTAACTGTGCCATGAACTTAGAACATTCTCTGTATCCTCAAGCTGCCCACAGGATAACTGGAGCATCCTTCACATGAGCTAATGATGGTTAAAAGTCATTTCTGTCTATAGTATTTTGTTGGCAGCAGACTAATGTTTCTAGGAGGCAGTGTTATTCTGATTTTAGAATGGGCAAGGTGGAGAAGGTGCACTAGACAGGCATAAGAGCTTGCACACGTGAGGACCAAAGAAATTAAGAGTAGTAGAACCCCAAGAATATAGGCAAGTAGGTCTGGCTGGAGGGAAGGAGTGGATGTAGAATATCCCAAGGGGAAACTTGGTGGAAATTCTGAGGATTCTGTGTAGTTGAAGAGGGGGTTGGGGGGAACTAACTAATGGAGGAGATGCCAGCTGCTGATGGAAGTGTGAAGTCCTAAGTATTTGTCACTCAGAGGGGTTTGGGCTTGACCATAAAGGCCATGGGAAGCAAGATATGGACTTTGATTCACAGAAGGCTATCCTAGTCATGAATGTTACCTTCTAGAGTTTGATTGTTTATCATGTGTGAGGAGAACTTTTAAGATGATAGTGTGTAGAGCCAGGAACAGTGCCAAGTCAACATTCAACAAGCCTCCCCCAGTAATGCAGCAATGAGGATGATTTCAGCTACAGCCAGTTGAAATCCCACCTGATTGCATGAGGGCAGAGTCAGCAGGTCGGAGGGCTGATTAACCTGTGGGCGTGCCTTCAGGAATCCCAGTTCTTTGCATTAGTGTTCTTCTGCTAGCAGAATCATGGTTCCTGACACATGTTCTAGAAGCATGCGAGGCTGCCTTTCCTCCTGAGGGTCACTTCTCTGTGTGTGAACACGCTTCTAGAAGTCATTCACATACTCCTCTGCACATATCAGTGTCTGACGCCTTGGCCTCTGTCCACCTAACTCAGACATCAGAACACGGAATGGGGCTGGCCCAAGTTAGACCAGGCATTGCTGCTAATAGACCGGAAGTACTGCAAGACTTTCCTTTGTGTGTGACTGCCGGATGCCCATCATAGCTAAGAGCACCAGAGCTCTGTTCTGATGGAGAAATGATGTCCTGGAATATTTTCTGTCCTTATATATGAAAGGCTTTCCTGCAGTTTTCTTACTGATGTAGAAAACTACAACAAATTATGGCCAGATGACTGCCCTGTCTCATATTTTCTGGGAATTGGGCAAATGCACTGAGTTGTTTTTTTGTTTTGTTTTTTAATGTGACAATATTAAGGGCTGCAGAAAAAAATGGAAGTTAAGTTAAGGTTTGATTATAATACATTTCTCTTTCATCACAAGACACAAGGGCTGGGGCTCCATTACATTACACTCAAGCTAGCAAATAAATGGATGCTCCCTTTGCTTCACATAATCTTCTACGTTATCAGTCCAAGGTGGGTTCTGAAGGACAGATGGACACCTTTGCAGTAAAAGATCCCTAATGCCTTCAGTTTTGCTGTGTTTACCTCTGTAACCACTTGCAATTAGATCAAATAACAACTTCTATTTAGAAAAATTAATGAGAAAGAAACTTAGATTACACCACGAAAATAATAATCACTTCCAGACTTTGTCTTTCGGGGCAATATTTATTAAAATGAACCAGTGGTGCTGAGTGGAGTACCTTGCTTCATTTATCACCTAGACACTTGTGCTTTAGCAGGTAAAAATAACAAACTGAGCACGTGGAAGTATTCTTTGGCATGCAGCAGCAATTAGAACAGACACTTAACTCTGGAACATTGGTGTGTGTGAACGTTGAGAGCTACAATCCATCACTTTCATTCTTAGCCACAACATTCTAGTTGAAGAAAGGACAAGAAAATTAGGTTTTAGCAATTAAATCTATTAAGGACATTTCCCCGTCCAAACACTAGCTTGTATGCTTAGCCCTTAGAAAGCTGAGCATCTCAGACCTCGAGTCTGCCTAGCATTTTTACATTGTACTCGATTTTCTTATTAAATTTCAACTTTTAAAGTAAAAAGGAACGACAAAGTAAATACTTAAATTCAGATATGGCTTGAGAAAATGTAGTTTGACTCATGCATAAAAATCAAAGTGATTGAGATGTTTCTTCACAATGTTTCTTATACAATGGCAGGATTTATAATGGTATCATTACAAGACAGGGAAATTTATTCCAGCATTTATTCTGGCATTCAGAGTCCAAATGCCTGAGTAGACATGTAGATTTCTGTCAAGGTTGTTAACCTGTCTCCCTCTTTACCCCCCCATCTGAGACACGAGATTATCATCCCCTTCCTTTCTCCTTTTCTTCTTCCTTGTCTGCCCTGATTTAACAATTGGGCAAGGAGCTGTAAGAGAGAGTTCTTGGTTGACTGTGAATTGCTCCGGTGCAGGGGCTGATCTTCATCAGGTTGTGCACAGACTGGGAGACCCTGGGGTGTATCTGACAGGTAAGCAAGCTGTGCTGCATGTTCTACAGTTCACAGACGTTCAGCTCTGTGGTTTGTTTGTTCATGTTTGCAATGGTAATACTATGGAAGGTTTCTGAAATTACAAGAAAATATTTATCCTCATGAGACTGGATTGTGAAGAGAAACTTGGCAGTTTAGAAGGACATTGTACCCAGCATATCTCCCTTATAAAGAGGACGATAACTTACAGTATTCTGGGCTTTTTTTGATACTTTATTTACATTTCAAATGTTTCCCCCTTTTGAGATCTCCCCTTTGTAACCGCCATCCCCTCCCCTCCCTGCCTCTATGGGGGTATTCCTCCACATACACACACACACACTCTCATCTTCCCTCCTTGGCATTCTCCTATACTGGAGCATCTAACACCCTCAGGCCCAAGGGCCTCTGCTCCCCCTGTTGGCTAACAAGACCCTCTGCTGCCACATATGTGGCCAGCACCATGGACCCTTCAATGTGTATTCTTTGGTTGGTGGTCCAGTCTCCAGGAGCATCAGGGGGTCAGGCCAGTTGACACTGTTGCTCCCTCCATGGGGCTGCAAACTCCCTCAACTCCTTCAGTCCCTTCTCCAACTCCTCCATCTAGGACCTCACGCTCAGCCCAATGGTTGCTGTGAAGGGGATCTTGGGTATTCTGAACTTTTGGCTAATAACCACTTATCAGTGAGTACATACCGTGTTCATTCATTTGTGACTGAGTTACCTTGCTCAGGATGATATTTTCAAGTTCCATCCATTTGCCTGCGAATTTCATGAAGTCATTGGTTTTAATAGCTGAGTAGTATTCCATTGTGTAAATGTACCACATTTTCTGTATCCATTCCTCTGTTGAGGGACATCTGGGTTGTTTCCAGTTTCTGGCTATTATAAATATGGCTGCTATGAACATAGTGGAGTCTTTATTACATGTTGGAGCACCTTCTGGGTATATGCCCAGGAGTGAAATAGCTGGGTCCCCAAGGAGTATTATGTTCATTTTTCTGAGGGTGCCCCAAACTGATTTCCAGAGAGGCTGTATCAGCTTGCAATCCCACCAGCAATGGAGGAGTGTCCTCTTTCTCCACATCCTTGCCAGCATCTGCTCTCACTTGAGTTTTTGATCTTAGCCATTCTGACTGGTGTGAAGTGGAATCTCAGGGTTGCCAAAAGCAATCTACAGATTCAATGCAATCCCCATCAAAATTCCAACTCAATTCTTCATAGACTTAGAAAGAGAAATTCTCAAATTCACATGGAATAACAAAAAAACCAGCAATAACTATTGTCAACAATAAAAGGACTTCTGGGAGAATCAGCATCCCTGACCTCAAGCTGTACTACAGAGCAGTAGTGATAAAAACTGCATGGTATTGGTACAGAGACAGGCAGGTAGATCAATGGAATAGAATTGAAGACCCAGAAATGAACCCACACACTTATGGTCACTTGATCTTTGACAATGGAGCTAAAACCATACAGTGGAAAAAAGACAGCATTTTCAATAAATGATGCTGGTTCAACTGGCGGTCTACATGTAGAAGAAGGCGAATTGACCCATTCCTATCTCCCTGTACAAAGCTCAAGTCCAAGTGGATCACAGACCTCCACATAAAACCAGATACACTGAATCTAATAGAAGAGCAAGGGGGGAAAAATCTCGAAAACATGGGCTCAGGAGGAAAGTTCCTGAACAGAACACCAATGGCTTATGTTCTAAGATCAAGAATCGACAATAGAACCTCATGAAATTACAAAGCTTCTGTAAGGCAAAGGACACTGTCAATAGGACAAAACGGCAACCAACAGATTAGAAAAGATCTTTACCAATCCTACGTCTGATAGAGGGCTAATGTCCAATATATACAAAAAACTCAAGAAGTTAGACTCCAGAGAACCAAATAACCCTATCAAAAAATGTGGAACAGAGCTAAACAGAATTCTCAACTGAGGAAACTCATAGGGTTGAGAAGCACCTAAAGAAATGTTCAACATCCTTAGTCATCAAGGAAATGCAAATCAAAACAACCCTGAGATTCCACCTCACACCAGTCAGAATGGCTATTCTGGACTTTTTATTAGCACTTACTTCACTTTACACTACCTGTGAAATGCCATGTGAACTGGAAACAACCAGGGTCTATTTCTGTTCCCTGTTTGAGTAGATTTCAGACTGTGAAGTGAGCCTGCAGGTTTGCCCAGCTCTGTTGGGAAGAGAGATACAGGACTGTTGAGATAGCCTGCCACACCATAGAAACCCTTCTCTCCCTGTCACCTCCAGCATCCCTGGAGCCTGACTTTCCTGATCCTCTCCTTGCTCTGCCACATAAGGCATCACTGTACTTGAAACAGCGTAGCTTTTATCTTTGTCTCCTTTGTTCCACTTCTGATTTCTTGATAACTCTTGGTTTTGTTTTGTTTTTTGTTTGTTTCTCTTTTTGTTTTGTTATGTTTGGTGGTCCCATTTTCCTTGAAAGTTGAAATGGTTTATATCTGAAAAATTTAAGACGTTTTTAAAAAGGAAAAACAGCTAACACACATCAATAAATAAAAATAACTGAAAATGGTGGTGATTTGTGTTTGCAAAATACATGGTATAGAAGTCTTTGTATTTACCTAAAATAGACACTGCATTTGACTAAAAGTTTCATTTGTAAGGGACTGTGTGTGTGTGTGTGTTGTTTTGTTTTGTTTTGTTAAATAGAACAGGGTACCTGTCTTAGTCATGGTTTCTATTTCTGCACAAACATCATGACCAAAAAGCAAGTTGGAGGAGGAAAGGGTTTATTCAGCTTACGCTTCCATGTTGCTGTTCATCACTAAAGGAAGTCAGGACTGGAACTCAAGCAGGTCAGGGATCAGGAGCTGTTGCAGAGGCCATGAAGAGATGTTCCTTACTGGCTTGCTTCTCCTGGCTTGCTCAGCTGGCTTTCTTATAGAGCCCAAGACTATCAGCCCAGGGATGGTACCACCCACAAGGGGCCCTCCCCCCTTGATCACTAATTGAGAAAATGCCTTACCTCTAGATCTCATGGAGGCATTTTCTCAACTAAAGCTTTTTTCTCTGTGATAACCCCAGCTTGTGTCAAGTTGATACAAAACCAGCCAGTGCAGTACCATCTCACAGGAGTAAGCTCCATAGAAATCCAAACACTAATTTTAATTAATGATAAATTAATATTTGTTGACATTTAATACCAGGTATAAGAGATGTTGGAATGTGATCCCCCCTCCCCGTGTGTGTGTGTGTACCTGTGTATGTGTGTGTGTGTTTCCAAGGATAGAAACCTGAGGACAGCCTCAAGAATCATTCCTCAGGTGACCATCTTTATTTTTTTAATTTTTAAGGTTTATTTATTTTTGCCTGCATATTGCACCATGTATGTGCCTATGATGGTCAAAAGAGAGGGTCAGATCCCCAGGAATTACAGCATAGTTTTGACCTACTATGTGGGTGTTGGGCGCTTAACTTGTATCCTCTACAAGTGCAGCTGGTGCTCTTACATGCTGAGCCATCAGTTAGGGCCTATTTTGCCTTTTAAACCAAGTCTCTCACCAGCCTGGCAGATACCAAGTAAACTGGGCTGCCTGACCACTGAGTTCCATGGCTCTGCTATCTCTGCCTCCTCAACTCTGGGATCACAGGCCTGTTCCATCGCTCCTGGCTTTTTGGTTATGAGGATTCTGAGGGTTGAAGTCAGTCTCTCCTGTTTGCAAGGCAAGTACTTTATCAGAGGAGCTGTCTCTCTAGCCCCAGGATCATCTTCTTATCATTAAAAAAAAAAAAAGCTACTATAAACCAACAAACTAATATTATATTTAAAACTAATAAAAGGATTAAGAACCAAAGTAGGATGCTGTAAGATGCTGACTTTCACATATATTATTCTACCTTGGTCAGGAGAACACAGCAAAGGGACAGTTCAACAGAAACAGTGTTTTAAATTATGGGTAGCAAGGCTTTCCATCTAGAACTCCCTGAAGACCCCAAGGAAAAGCTGTTAGTACTGACCTAAATTAAAAGGTAGAGGCTGTAGAAACAAAGTTTAGTACATTTGGTGGCTGTCATTGAGAAAGATAGAGGAGGTAGCAATGAAAATAATCCTAATGGAAAGCCCCTTAGGAGGGACAAGGAAACTGTAAAGCTCTACTAAAAGAGAAACAAGCAGATTCCTCGTAAGGGAATATCAATATGTGGGAAGTATATACACTGTCCCACATCAGTGAGCTGGCTCCTATCTTACCCTGGAGTAGCAATGCAAATTAAGACAGAAATGTGACAGAGATGATGGAAGAATTCATTGGAAAGAAAAAGGCCAAAATTGGTAATGAAGACTTGATAAAGAATACCAATAAAAACGACCAGTCAAAAAGACTGCATTAAGCACTACTCTCCCAAGCCCGTGGAGGTCTGGGCTCAGCTATCATAGAAGAAAAGCTGACACCAGGTAATTCATACAGAACAGAGGCATTCCTTCTTACTGTTTGAGCACTTGTGAAGTTAAAATCACGGTGCCACATCGGGAACTGGCTTCCTGGAGACTCCGTAGACTAGAAAGTGGGAGAGGCAGGAGAGCTGCTGTAGGCACGGGGCAGGGAAGGACTGAGCTCAGCACTTCCCAGGATCATACTAAGACAACCACCTGACTCCCTGGTAACTGTATGGTGGGCCATACAGGAGGAAGGTGGGAGTGGGGTGCTCTAGGTGGCACCTGGAGCCCTGTGCTCAGTATGCTGAAGGAGGAGTAGGAGAGCTGTTTCCAAAAAAACCGGACATAGGGAGATCAGACCAATTTGAATACATTTTGTTTTAGATCCAGTGACATCTGTTCTCCTAGGCTTTGCAGTCAGAAATCACCTCTAAGAGGTCTCACCTTGGGAAATTATTGCATTGTAGATCCAGTTTTCTTTGGAGACACAGCCAAAAACAACCTCTCACCCAATTAGAATCTCTCTCTCTCTCTCTCTCTCTCTCTCTCTCTCTCTCTTTCTCTCTCTCTCTCTCTCTCACACACACACACACAGAGAATGATTAGATTATGAAAAATATGTTTCTTATGTCCAGCAAAAAAGAAAAGCTTTCAAAATTTGTGAAGAATCAGTAAAGTAAAAATAAAAATAAGCCTTTCAAAGGCTGGGAATGCAGCCCAGTGTTGGTGAAGACACAGAGCCCTGGGTTCAGTACTTCAAGTCTCCAGAAAAGGAAAGAGACTGACAAACCCCTTCAAATTGGACTTGGTTCTAGCTTCTTATCTGTGGGGGATAAACCTGCATGGCAAATGCCCCTCCAAGAGGCCTTGAGGAGGAAGGAAAGCAGCTAAGACTGCTGCTAAGAAGGTGTCTCTGTGTCAGGTTGCAGCTTGTGCTGACCAGCAGAGGTTAGAGAGAGGCTCTCTGCTTCCTCTGCATCAGAGGTGCCTCTCAGGGCCTTCCTTTGACAAATGTATGCCACATTCACTTCTTGACTGCCATACCTGAGTGGGTATAGCTTTCGTAAAGTTTGTCGTTATACACATGAACAGCTGTGATCTAGGATGGACATGTGGCTTCTTATGAAAGGAAAAAAATCATTAAATAAATGAAAAACATAAAATTGATATATCCCAGTCCCCAAAGAGGCTGTTTACATGAACATTGTCATCATGCTCCATCTATAAAATTAATCAAGTTTTATAGTTACCTCAAAAGGGGGTATTGTTGAATCCTTCTTCCCGTGCCACAGAGATGCCAGCTGCTTCAAATCCCCAGGCTTTGAGCTATGGGGCCATTGGCTGGTCTGCTTGCTTGTTTCTTCCAGAGCAATCGGCACCATTCCAGAATTTATTGAATGATCACTTAGTCCAGACCATGACCTCCAAAGTCTGAGTTGTAAAAATGACATTAACATGAAAGGGAATATAGAAAAAAATAGAGCAAAGTTTAAGCCGAAGACAGCAAGGTTCAAACAGATTAAAAACAATCAAAACAGAAACACCAAAACTAAACTACAGAAATAACGCTGAAATGATGACAGATACTAAAATGTAAAGTTTTTAAACTAAAAAAGCCTGCTGTGAAAAGGTTATTGACACTGTGGAAGTTCTGTCCCCAGGGCTTAGGACAGCATAGGATGAGAGAGCTTTGGGATGCCTGTTTTCTTCTTCCTTAGCCTGCAGCCTCAGCAGGTAGAGATCTGCCTTGTGGGTGGGGTAGATTAGAAGTGACTTTTAAAAAGATTTCTATCCATTGGATGTTTTCTAAAAGGTAGAGAATTCCCTGAGGTCAACGCTAAGCACAAGCTATTACTTTACATTTACAAATGAGAAACCAGAGAGACAGAGAAAGGTGCCACAGATGAAGGTCAAGAAGATGGGGACAGACAGACCCTTGTGTCACTTGCTATGTCAACTCTGTGCAGTGTTATCAGCCAGTTCCCAATTTACCTTTATTGTCCTGTGCTCCTCACAGACTGCAAACTCCTTGAGGACTTGATTCCCAGTGAATTAATTTCCCACCTCAATCCTAGTGGTTCACGCACACAGTCTGCTTTCAAGTCAGCGGTTACTGCAGGGTTAGAGTCACTTTCTGTTTGCTGCATGATCAATTATAAACAATGAGTATAACAAATAAAAAGGAAAAGACACATGACTGGTCCCGAGTTTCAGCCATTCATTCCAGATGAATGAAAAAGGAAATAAAAAGGGAAAGACAGGAAAAAATTATGACTGTTCCTAGGTATGGTGGAGGAGAAAGTTTATTGTAGATAAAAGGGAGAGCACAGCCAGAGTCAGGGACCTCTGGGAGAGTCCAGAGTGATCATGACTAGACTGAGCTGTGCTATGTGGGGAGGGGAAGGAAAAGGGGAGCCAGGTGCAGCAGGTGGAGACCCAAGAGTACAAGAGGGTGGGTAACCAAAATGGTTGGATTATTTAGGGAAGAGCAGCCCAGCTCCCTGGACTGGAGAGTTCAAGCTAAGAGGCTGTCAATGCCAGTCAAGAGGATCCCATAAGAGGTAGGGACTCAGGGATGCGGAGGGAACCTGGCTCCAGGTCTGCTTTGATACCTTAAATACGCACCTTGGCCTGTGCTGGGTTTGAAACCTAACAAAACCCACATCACTATTTTTTTCTGTACTTTACATCTTCCATAGGCTCTCTCAAACACTTTCTTGTTCCAACCTGTCTGGCAGTGAGGTACATAAGGGTGTCTCTTCTTTCCTTTTCACAGCAATCTGGTGAGGGGCCATTGGGTCACATGTGAGTTAGAAAATATCAGTACAATAATGTGGTCCCCCAAAGAGGAAGCAAGATCTATTATTAATCTTGTGTTCCAGAATATCCTGGGTTATGGCTTGATTCCCCAATGTATTATGTCCCTAACTCTCTCTAGACAGTTCTGAGCTTGCTCTCCCTTCCCTTTGGAGGGTACAGCTCAGATTTTAGCATCAAGATTTCTCTCTTACTAGAGGGAGAGCTCCAGGAAAGGGGCAGGGCTCAATGAAAAACAAAATGTCTCCATAGATACCCTTGCCTCCAGGAAGGTGCATGAGCCGCAGTCTAGAATCAAGGAGCCTTGTGCAAGGGTGGGTGCAAGCCAAGGAAGTTGGGCTTACCCGATCAGTCACTTGGAGGTCAGCACAGCTACAGGTCTGTCTCTGAGTAGACTTGCTCCTTGCTGTGCAGAGAGGATTTCCGACCTGTATGGAGGAATAGAACAGCAAAGAACAGAGTTCAGCATTCACTCAGCCTACTGTGGCTTCCCTTAATTTGGATTTCCAAGGGTTTGGGCCACAAGAACAGATTGCAGCTGTGGCCTGAGCATCTTTAGAAGTGTGAATCATATTTTTCCTTCTGAAGAAGCTATTTTGAGCTTTATAATTGCATATTCCCATGTTTTTTTTTTTTTCATAGAGTGAGTAAGAAGAATGACTTGCATCTTTTGAAAATGGAAGTCTGCTTCCTTTGCTCTTGTGTCTTATGCAACCTAGCCTACTCCTGACCTTGTGATTCCTGACCTTGGCTATGTATCAGAGGCACTTGAGGAACTTCTGAGGATTTTGAAGTTCAGCAGAGAAATCTAGAGGCTTGCATATTAAACAAACTTTCCAGATGGTTCCTAGGTACAGGACTGGATTTGTACTTTCTGTCCTGTGGTGATGAGGACTGCATGCAAGTGTGCATTACCACAGCATACAAAGCTCTCGAAAGGCACTTGGAAAACACAGATTCTATCTGTAGCTCGTTACTGACCAGCTTTGAACAGGTCTCAGGGTGGTCCGCATGATACTCTGTCTTCAAGTACTACCAATGCCCAGGTAGCTTTCAGTTTTAAAGCAGCTGGGAAATGGAGACTTATTTTTAAATTAACTAATAGGATTACCTTAAGTACTAAATAATACTAGGAATTTCCCACCAACGGTTGTTTCATGGTGAGTGTATTGGCTACCTTTTTATTGTGAGAAAAATACCTCAGAGATCAACTTAAAGGAGTTCCAGAGAGTCAGTCCCTGGATGCAAGGCTCCTAGCACAGCTGCTGTGGTGGCCTGGCACGGGGTGATGTTTTTCCTCTGGACAGGAAAAAGAAAGTAAGGGTCCAGGGCAAGATGCACCTTCTAAGATGGAGACTTGCTGCCCCAACCAGGAATCCCTTGCTATCTAGCGCCTCTTGAAACAGAAACATGATCTGGAGACTAAGTGGTCAACATACTATCTTATAGGGTGCCTTATATTTAAACCATAAATGAGTTGTGATTTACTCATTGGTTGGTTGTTGGGTTGCAGTGTTGGAGATTGGACCCAGGACAGCAGGAAGCTGGGCAAATGCTCCAAAGAATATTTCTTGCCTAAGTTGGCTACCAGGCTGTTTGCAAGAGAATAAAGGAGGTACTTTAATGAGAAGGGCTATGTGTTAGATTTAGAGACCTGGCAGTATGGACCAGAAGGACTTCTTCCCAGGCAGCTTTGATGCCCTCACCATTTGGACAGAGTTTTAAGTAAATTGTGGGTTTCTCACTGTGAAAGTTTTCCTTCTTTAAAATATAAACTCTATCACTTTTATGAAGTATTTGGACCAGAAGGGTTTAGGATTTAGGATATTTTTAGATCTTGAAAACTTACATATCTGTAAATAGATAATGAATTACCTTAGCGATGGGACCCAAGTGTGAATATGAAATACATTCATGTTATACATACATACATACATACATACAAACTACTCGCATAGCCTGAAAGTAGTTTCATATAATTTCTTAATAATTTTATTCATAAAAGTTTCACAGTGTGGAATTTTCTACTATGATGTAATACAGTTGACCAACAAGATTTGAGGGCTAGGCATGGTGTGAAACATTTCTGTTTCAACTGTTACTGACAGCAAGAGTCATTTGAAAGTAGTTGAGCTTTCAATTCACAGTTCCGTTCCTCCCCCTACCCCAACCCTTTTTTGTGTGTGCTAAGATTGAACCCAGGGCCTTGCTCATGCTATGTGTTTGCCATCAACTGAAGAACACCATAGCCTGCTCCCTTCATTCCCTTCTGCTGAGATCCCTTCTGCCAGGTATTCTCACACCTACACATGCTGTAGGTTGGCCTTGGAAGCTTTTGGCAGGAAGTGGGGCGGGGAATCAGCCTGGCTGCCCTATGGGCATCTTTTCTAAAACTTACAGGAATAGGAAAGAGTAATAGAAAGAGGTGATGGGGCTGAGTACAGATGCGGGCTGCCCAGTGTATCCGAGCATCTCTAGGCAGAGAGTGTAGAGCAAGCGCCTAGCAGCTGCTAGACCAATCTGACACTGCTGGTGCTTTCGAACACGTGATCTGTTTTCTAGTGATTGACTTTTGTTATGTGTTTTAAAATAACCTTAGTTTCTAAACAACAGGTTAGAGAAGTGAAACAAACCAGTCTATACCACAGATACAATGGATGACTGTTTGAAAAGGAGCAGTTGCATGGTAGAGCAAAACCAAATGAACAAATCAATTTGAAGTGGAAGAGTATTACCATTAACTGGGTTTGGAAAACTGTATTTATTTGCTCATAAACAGAATAAGCAGTGAATAGACAAGGGTTTCCTGACAGTGAAGGAGACATGCACCGCCATAGCTTCTTTTCTTTTCTTAAATGAGAGAGAGAGAGAGAGAGAGAGAGAGAGAGAGAGAGAGAGAGAAAAGGAGGGGGAGGGAGAGGAGTAAGAGGAGGAGGAGGAGGAGGAGGAGGAAAAGGAGGAGGAGGAGGAGGAGGAGGAGGAGGAGGAGGAGGAGAAGGAACTGGAGGAATTTTTCAATGTGGCCTCATTGGGAAGAAGGACAAAAGGTCCAGAGACTCCCCCAGCTCCATCTTCATGATTCTTGACAGGAGAGTGAGGTTTAAACAGGGCAACAAGGTGCGCTCTCCTGCTCTCCTGCCCACCACTGTCTGTGTGGAGACTGTCCTTTGAGGCTAGTCTCCAGGATACAGTCTCCTCCTCCTGTTGCCTTCAGCCTTATTCTCCTCAGCAGCAGATTTTTGGGAAAAAGTCTAATTTCTTGGGGTCTACAGTTTCAATAGTCAGATAGCCAAAGAGGTAGCATGCCTGTCTCTTTAGCATGACATATTCATTTCTGCTTGAAAGCTCGGGTACAATTCCCCTTTCTTTAACACCTCAATCTTGTGAAATATGAAACAAATATAAACAAAACCCAAGTAGGAACCAAGATCAGAACACGTTCAGATAGTGTCAGGACTCTTGTATTTTGGTTGCTTGTGAATGGGCAGAATGCCACAAGTAACTACATCTTGTTAACTCGAGACAGGGTCTCCACTGAAAGGAGACTGAAGTTAGCCTCAAATGTAGGATCCTTCTGCTTCGTGTTCTCAAGGGCTGGGTACAGAGGCAAGCACAACCATGCCCAGATAACTAGTTACACGCATCTTTCTTTAGCTTTGCCCGTATTTTCACTGATCTACACAGAGAAATGTCTGTGCTGTATCCTGAACCAGACAGCACATATTCTCAGCATGTTTGTTTTTTTTTAAATTTCAGACTAACCTATGCTCATTTCTGAAAAATCTTAAAATGCAAAGAAGCAAAACTAATAACCATCCATTATTCTGCCACCAAGATAAAAGCATGATTCTTTCCAAACAGTTTTTGGTATTAAAACAGAATAAAACTGTACTATTTTTATATTACATTCTTTATATTTAATATATTGTGCCTACGTTTGTTTCCACAACAACAGAGATATAATGATATCATTATTTCATGGCTGGATCTACTGTAATTAATTTACTAGACTGTTTTTGGCAGGATATTTAAAGATGTTTCCATTTTTTGTGAGAAATAGCACTGTGGTGAATATCCTCATGTTTTCACCTGGTTATTTACTGAGGACTAATTCACAGAAGACACAGCCATGTTAAATGGCCTGATAGTTTAAGGCTCTGTTATTGTTTGGCACAATTTATTTCTAGAAACTCAGCAGGGTTGCTCCTCTGTTGGCCAGGCCTCTGCATCTCCACACAGCTTTGACCGGGGGGTTAAAGCACTGATGAGTGGTGGATGGAGAAAGCCGTCTCGTTGATGGTGAACCTGAGATGGAGATCATTTGCAGTCAGATACTGAGATGACAGGAGAGAGTCACTGACACCACAGAGGTTGACAGCTGTGGACATGGTAGAGACCTGTATGCCCATCTGGCTGTAGCCATGCCATGCCTTTGGTGGGTTCTAGATGATTTGTATTTGTGAGACCTTTTCTGTGTAAGACGTTATTAAGCTTTGTGTTTTATAACTATACTGTTATAAAGAATATATCCCGAGCTGAGTTCATTATTATATATGTATTGTTATTATTGTTTTTCCTTTTGACTTAAAAATAATAAACACTAAACTATTTTAAGGGATTTCTTCAATGGTTATAAACTTTAATTAGACAGGGCCTTCTGTCATAAGAATAACTATTACTCATGGCATAAAAAGTAAAAGAGGAAGATAACTAATCCAAATCTGTGAGTGCTTACGATTCCCAAGCAGTTAAAGAGAGGAGTCATGTTCTTCACTTCTCCTATGAGCAGTTGGCTATAATGAAAGACTTGGCTCTCAACATTTAAAAAGAATGTTTTTAAAAAGTAAAAGCTCACTAATTTCTGATAGACTGCAGTTTGCTGCTGTTGCTGATATCTGGTGCCATTGATGGAGGTGACAGTCTTTCTCATTCACAGCTTCACCTGCTCTGGTCCTGGTGCATCTCAGAGTTCTTACATCTTCCGATTGCTCTGCATTTTCACCGCAGTTACCCTAGCTGCCATGGTCACTGATACACGTCCTCATGTGCCTGCTCTGCTCGGCCCCTGCTTTGTCCTACACACTAGTGTTCTTCCAAGATCTAGTCAGAGCCCCATGTGGGTACCTGCTCCTTTTTAGAATAAATTCCAGAATTGCTTTTCTCATTCCATGCTTCACAGATATCAGGATGATCTGCTTCCTCTTCACCGAGGGCTCTTCCACACTCTGGCTCTTCAGTTTAGAACGTGCTTCTTACTTTCTTTTACTTTCCCAATTCAGACTCACACCTGAGCTTCATTCTTCAACGGCACTCTTCTACTGGGCTTGACCCCCGTCCTTCAGCCTAAAGAGACGTCTCACCCCATGTTGGGATTGAGTCTGTGCTTCCCTTTCTTTGAAGACTTTTCCCTGCAGCTCCATCTATCTCAAAACATCATTTTTGCCTCGATTTTCGTATAAGGTAGTCCATCCGTACAACAGATGTGAACAGCTGAATGGAGGGCAGTTAGTGGGTGCCTTTGAAGTGTATGAAAGACAGTTATGTTAGAAAGCTGAATCCTTGTCTGTGTAGACCATGGCTGAAGTAGTTGATAGTTAATAGAACATCTCAATCACATAAAATAATAGAAGACAGCATCAGATGTACAGATAGTGCACAGTAGACTCTGAATCTTGATGCATCCCAGTGGAAGCAGTGTTAGGAAAATGGCTGGCTAAGAGTTTGCCCTAACACACTCTGAGTGATGTTCGTTGAGGACAGGCCAATGTGACACTAGCAATCAGGTAAAGTCAGGCACCAGCAGTTGGGAACAGTTGTGCCATTGCTGCTTATAGTGGTGATGATGATGATGATTCTAACCAGTAGGATTTGGGTCTTTGCTCTTTCTGCACGAGACTGGGGCTCAAGTTTCTTTGCTATTCCTAGTTCTGAGGAAAAATTAGATTCAAAGCTAGATAGAAGATGGGATTTTTCAAGTGGTGAAGCATATGCGTGCGCACACACACACACACACACACACACACACACCAATGTCACAGTTAATTCCCTAATAAGTGACTACATTTGTTCCTCCATCAGCTGCTGGTTGTCTCGTAGCTGTGAAGTGAGAAGGGGTTCTTTGTTGAACTTTTTCATTTTCCCATATCCTATTCCATGGATTGTCTGAATATAAAATTAGATAGTAGCATATTTTCTATCATTTTTGAATATTCCTCTTGAGTCGCGACCTTGAATCATTTGATTTCTGACTTTGAATTGTTCATGAGATGTGCTTTTGGGCATTTTATCTCAAGAAAGAAGAAAAGGCAGTAGCTGGGAAGAGGCACTCAGGTGGATTGCTCTTTAGAAGACTCATGGGGTGGGGTGTGTGGTAAAGGAAATCACGTTAGTGAATTCTGAACAATGTTTTTAAAAGATGAAGTAAAAAAAATTGTTAGTGTGTACAGCAGCCAAGGTAAGTATGTCATTACGCCAGCTTTACTTTTTCATCTGCCTGTGTACAGAATGTTTTGTTTGGTAGGTCACAGCTGAAAAGTTTTAGAAGTTCCCTCAACCCCTGCCCATTACAAACAGTTCACCTTGAAATTACTTGCTCAGGAGGGCCTTGTCTTCTCCCACTGAAATGTATGGGCTCTGGTTTTCCACTTCAGACATGTGGTTTCCCTCAGAGTTTAACTTTGGAAATGGCTTACCTGCTATACTGCAATCCAGTGAGGCTGGTTCTCATCACAGCCACCTGCTTATGAGTCTCTGAGTGACAGTCTTGATTCCTAAGGTAGTTCCCTTTGGAAATAACATTTAGATGGGAAACATAATCTGTTCATGTGATGTCTTCCATGTATGCTTCGGAGGGAGGCACAAGATGTACGTTTAAATAATGGGGCCATGTCCATCCTTTAACCTGCAGAGTCATTCTACAGGAACTAGACTTTAAAGCAGTCATTGTGTTTCTCATTTATTTCACTATTTTATGGAAGAGAATATCCTCTTTCATATATTTCAAAGTGGGAAGCCATGACTTTAAAGCCCCTTTGTAAATCCAGGCAGAGAAGGCTGGTTAAGTGATAAATACCCGTCCTCTTCTGAACTGGTTCACACACAGCCAAGGGGCTGGAGTTAAGTCACGCATGAGAAAGCAATTTCGAGGTCTCCACCAATAAGGAAGTAGTTGCACAGGCTTTCACTCCTACTCAAGGCGGGTCTGTGGAGTGCCCCGCCCCCTATGGTCATGGGGCTTGGGTGGCTCTGTAACCTGGCCTCTATTTGGTTTTCTAATTTAACTTTCTAAGACAGGTTTTTAAAAAGCTAACGCAAGAACAAAATGAGTGTGTGCTTTGTTTAGCCAGCTCCCATTTGCAGAGCTAAGTAAGTCAGACCACTGCATGTCTGCCTTGATCCTTTTTCTCCCCAGCTGTGTATAATCTAGTATTGTCTAGTCTCTGTAGCCCAGGCTCATGTTCTCGCCTGCTACAAAATCTTCAGGAGCCTTCACTGACATCATTGCACTTGGACTGAACATCTCCCGTACCACCTTGAAGAAATAGAATAGGCATGGTGATGGGTTTCCTTTTGGGCTATGTTCTGTATATTTGTGTCTGTATAGATTTTTCTGTATACATACATTTACATCTGCATGCATATATGAAAACAGGGGACCACAGTCCCTCAGTAGTTCAAAATTACCTCTTCTTTACTAAGAATTATTATATCAGTAACATCCTTCAGGAAAATCATCTTAATAAGCAGAGAGCATTCCAGTGTATAGATATATCATAATTTATCTTTAACAAAGTATGCTTTTCTGTACTGAGGTTAAATCCGGTCACAAAAAAACTCTTAGGTTTACCACCAGAATGAATTCAGAGAATTCCTTTTTCATCCTTTACTTGGAATAGATTTCTAGAATTGAATTTGCCACTCAGTAGATATGTCCATCCTTAAGAGATCTACTACGGCACTTTATTCTCAAAAGCATACTGCATGTATCAGAAGATGGGAGCCAGTGCCTATTTCACCATATCACGTATAGTCATAAAAAACACAGCAGAATACAAAACCTCTTCTATCAATCCCAAGTTCATATCGCAAAGAATACACCATTGCACTTTATGATAAAGAACACTTTGATGCATGTATTGGCTAGCATTTGTTTTAAAATGGTTGGTTCTATTCTAACTGCATCACACTGGTACATGTCTTACATTTTATAAATAAGAAAATTCAGCATAACTTCCTCATCCCAGGCTCCAATTAACAAGTAACATGCTATTGATGCTATTGATATAGGAACTAGGAAGGTTGTTCTTTAAAATAATCTGATGTGTGATTCCTGTTTGGAACACTTGCAGAAGATCAATCTTACTTAAATATTTTAGAGTGTTCTGAAACATTAAAACTGAGGTGCTCTGTTGATTAGAACTGTCCTAAGAACTCAAGTTGTAAGAGATCATTCCTGGTTACTGTTGGTAACAGTGCTGGGAGACAGGAGGTCCAGACTGCAGCCTGGAGCCTTCCTGGTGCCTGTAACTGATATGTAAAACAATCCTGGTCCCTTCTTGGGGTACCTATTCTCATTAATAAAACAGGTTAATGATAGACTCAAACGGAAGCTCGGGGATACTTATATTCTTGTTGGGGGGCATCCCAGAGCAGGAAAGCTGTTAACCTCTGCTCAGAAGGAGAGAGTGATAGAGAGAAGGAAAAGAAACACAGCCTTTTCATTAAACTGGCATGGGCATCAGCTACATGGCAGGGAGGGGGCTTTTGAAAAATCAAGCAGACTGCAACACTAGGGAGAGCAGGCCCTGCACCTGGCCTCACAGCACAGTAGTGCAAGACCTGGTGGAGGGAGTACATGTGAGCTGCCCTGGGGGCAAGTGTGCAGGTGAGCTGGCCAGGGTCATTCAGCTGGGGTGGCATGGGTGCAAGGAGGATGTTGGGGGTGGGGAGGTGATTCTCTTTCTCCTCCCCACCCCTTGCCACCTGCAACTGGGTACTCTGATGAGCTGGCTTAAAGGGCAAAAGAACGGGAGAGCAAGCGCTGCTGCCTCACTGTAGCACTCAGGAGAGGTTCCTGTACCATGTCTAGGCAACACAGTGAAGCTGACCCTGATAGGGAAGGAATAGCTAAGCCAGCCCCAAGGGTATGAGAACAAGACAGTTGACCCTGCCTCCTGCTCAGTGTGGCATTCAGTGGTTTACCTGAATGGACCAGTGCTTGAGAGCTCATCCCAGTACTGCAGATAAGGGAGAGCCAGTGGGGCTGACCAGTTCAGCTACCACCTAGGCCCAGATCCAGGGCTCTGAGTTGGCCCACCCCAAAATCTATATCATCGGTAAACAGTTAGGTTGGTACTTGCGAAAGGAACAGTTCTGCCTATCCAAAGCTGCAAGATGTCCTTGACACAAGGCAACAACAGGATAACCAGGAGGAGGTTTGGTGAAGATCTAATATTGATGGTGTCACAGAAGCCAGAGACCTCAAACCACAGCATTGCAATGAACCTTTGCAAGTGAAAATGTGTGGACAGAGGGATGTATTATGTGTCACACTGTGACATATTGCAGCTTTCGTGATTTCTAAGCTGTGGGGTGTGCGTGTGTGTGTGTGTGCGTGTGTGTGTGTGTGTGTGTGTGTTTTATTTTGGAGCGGAAATTGGTGGATATGAGAAGCTGAAGAGATGTGTGGGACTGAGGCACATGATATGAAGCTCAAAGAATCAGTATAAAGTTAAAAAAAGAAAAAGAGCAAGCAAGTCCAAAGTTCTAGAGAACACATACTTCGATTCTCATCCACGTCCATTGGAGACTGAAAAGGAGAAGTCAGCTGAGTCAGAACTCAGTAAGGTGGGTAGGCCCAGCTGAACCTTATGGCTACTTGACTTATAGGATCTGCTTTAGAAGGTTGGAATTCTGGGGGTGGGGCAATTTTAAAGGAGTAATTAATCTACTTGCCTCTTTAGAATGGCTTATGGTTTGTACTGACTAGTTTTGTGTGTCAACTTGACACAAGCTGGAGTTATCACAGAGAAAGGAGCTTCAGTTGAGAAAATGCTTCCATGAGATCCAGCTGTAAAGCATTTTCTCAATTAGTGATCAAGGGTGGGAAAGCCCCTTGTAGGTGGTACCATCTGTGGGCTGGTAGTCTTGGGTTCTATAAGAAAGCAGGCTGAGCAAGCCAGGAGAAGCAAGCAAGCCAGTAAGCAGCATTCCTCCATGGCCTCTGCATCAGCTCCTGCTCCTTGACCCCCTTGAGTTCCAGTCCTGACTTCCTTTAGTGAAGAACAGCAGCATGGAAGTGAAAGCTCAATAAACCCTTTCCTCCCCAACTTGCCTCTTGGTCATGATGTTTGTGCAGGAATAGAAACCCTGACTAGGACACGGTTAATGTAAGGGGTAGTCCGTAGAATGTTTGGTCTCTACTAACGCCAGAGATTCTCTTTTCTGAACCAAAAATTGTTTCTATAATGGACCTTTACTGCACTCTAAGAAAATGGGATAGAGGCTTCACATGTCAAAGGGTGTCAGTGTGGCCGGCCAGCTCGGGTGTCCTCTCTGCCTCCTCCCCTTCCTTCTCCTAACAAGAGGTCTCTTGGCAACTTGCCCTCATGTTTTCTCTAACCCTGATCACCAACTCCCCCAGAGTTGACTTTGGAAATTAACTTCTCATCACATGTTCATTGGATTGAACATCAGATCACAGCTAGGTTCTTTGTACAGTCTCTGCTGCGCCTTTTCAGACACTTAACACTTCCATTCTTTGTGGTGTATGTGTGTGTGTGTGTGTGTGTGTGTGTGTGTGTGTGTGTGTGTG
>JADRCH010000130.1:704312-729429 GCA_019843965.1 Rhynchomys soricoides | reverse complement strand
TGTGTGTGTGTGTGTGTGTGTGTGTGTGTGTGTGTGTGTGTGTGCTGGGAGTGAAGGGTTTGCTCTCTATTGTCTCTCAGGCTCCATGTCATTGGAGTGGGGAGCCTTGTCTATCTGCTTCTTTCACTCTTGATAATGAAGCATTCAAGCCACTGAGGTTGTGAAGCGCTGGCTTGCTGGTCAGGGGCTTTAGGTTTGACTTATTCTCCTCCCCTTTAATGACACTTTTTTGAAGTATACTTTAATACAGTAAGATTTGCCACTTTTCAAGGTATATCTTTGTTTGTTTTGTTAAGTGTGTACCAGGTTACACCCGGCCTCACTATTGGGTTTCCAAGTTAGATCTCTCATACAGCTCTCCCTGGGACAATGTGTTTTGCTCATCTAACTAGTTGTTCTTGGCCCAGAGATCACAATATACCGTGACATTGAGTCTAACCTCATCAATTCTGCTTTCTAAGACTGTACATCTCATCTGTACTATGAGTATACCGAACTGTGAACTGTGTAGAAATCAGTGCCCAGTAGAGAAACCATTTCACATGTAGGTGCTTCCCACACCTGGATTTTCCTACCTTAGTTACTTCCATAGAGCGTGCCCCGACCTCCCCCTGACCACAGAGCACAGTGCTACCCATCAATAGCCTTTCACTAGAACCAGCCATGGCCACACAGAGATAAGAAAGGACAGGAGAAAAACACAGGAGTCAGAGAGAAGTATAGGGACTCAGGAGAGGGAAAGACTGGTAAGCCCCTTATTTGGTGTTTGCATCTAATATATAGGCACTATCTCAAATTAACCCACAAAAACATTGAGCATAACACTCTGTGGATTTAAGTAGAAATTTAGAAGTACAATTTCTTAAAAATAAACTGACCAGGCTGACAAATCCTGTTTTAGGTCGTAGTCCTCTACTGCAAATGAGGTGGATATCATGAAGAGTATGTCTTCTCGTGGCCTTTTCTCAGCCCAGCATGGCCTTCTTGCTACACCCATGAAACATTGGTGAAAAGCTGCAGGGGATATGACCTTAGCAGTGCAGGTTGTGTACTCTCAGATGTGCCAGAGCAGGATGGCCAGAGGATGCAAAGTGACAAAATTCCAGTCTCCTTGTTTGCACCTCCCCCCCCAGGTGCTGTCTCCTCATCCCTTACAAGAATATCTTCCATGTCTAGTAGGATGAGTTAGAAAAAAGAAAATTGCATTTATTTTAAGCTTGACGTTTAGCCAGATGGGAAGTAGCTTAAGTTTCCCTGGAATATATTCCATTTTCTCCCCCTGTCACCATCCTGTGGTAAATTCCTTCTGACAGCTGATAAAATTCAATTTTTTTTTTTAAGTGAATTGAGGATTTAGATATAAATATGCAGAGTGAGCACACAAACTGACTTGTATTCTTAAAGTTAAGGGGGGTAGGATTGGAGTAACGTCATGTAAGAAAAATCCCAAGTTATATGAAAAGACTGGGAAAATAGACAATAACACAACATTAGATCCCAGGATTCTTCCAGTTGATGAGTTTCGGCAGTCTGGGGAACATTCTTCCAGAGTTGATTACTAAGTCCAAGACCCATTTTCTCATTAACTTTTAGTATAAAATTAGAGATGGACTCCATTTCAAATGATTCCCCCAAACATTGAACTAAAAATGAAATAAGTTTAAAATTGGGTGTGTTATGAAACGTGGGGCTCTAGAGTTTAGCTCCTGGTAGTGACTCATTCTTGGCGCAGATTGAGAACTCCTCTTCTGAGGGATTTCTTCATTTCATACGTGCAGTTGCTATGTGGCCGCTGCTCTGGGTTCCGCTAAGTCCAGATTTTTATTCTGACTGGAAGTGAAGGAACTGGTAAGTGATGATGTGCAATCTGGTTGTGCTCACTGTCTGAGGATGGAATTTCCAGTTCTGCTCGTTTGGATATAGAAGCAGTTTTTTTTCCTTCCCAACTGATCAATCTTAACAACAGGCTTATTGAATGTTGGTGAGGCAGGGTGCTGTACATATTTCTGTTGACCTTTGGTAGAGCAATGGTGGGAAGAGAGAGGAGTCCATGGTTCACAGTAGTCAAGGGAGAGACACTCTTCTAGACATAGGATTAATACTAAATTCAAACTGTATTCTTACATTAACTTGTATCCATCATCTTGAAGTCATAACCGGAGTGACTGTCTCATATCACAGGGGTAAGAAGGATGTCGTGAAGGGTCAAGCCTTCTACAGGAGATTTATGTAGGAACCCCTCAAAATGTGTAATGCTTAGTAGGAATCAACACCTATCTTTTGTAAATCTACCTAAGCACTCTTAGTTTTGTTACATCCAGCAATGCACCAGCATACCAACCCTCTTTATCAGTGCCCTTAGTTTGAAATGCATTGTATTAATTCCAGACTTACACACCTCATGAAAGTACGGACCTTCCAAAAAGTTGATTTTTTTATTTATTGTTTTACTCAGGCAGAAGTTAAAGTGCATCTTCTTTATTGGTGTGGTCCTCCTAATTATGCATTAAGAAGAAGGTGTGGATATGTTCTAGGAATTAGCATTGGCAATAAGTATCATATACATAAGCCATGTTCATTTATGACATTGTCACACACTAGTTACAAATAAGTTTCTACTAACTCTGTTCCAAGGTCTAAGCTTGCAGCATCTTTCTAGAGAGGGTTTAAGAATTATTCTTCAAGCAGCCTCTCTTACTGGCTAACATTATTTCTCAAGAAGAGAGTAGAAATGAGTGTCCCTTGGCCTGGTGGAGCCATGTATAACTGCCTAGCTTATCTTTTGGCATGCAGGCTTAATTTAGAGCCTACCGCTGGTACAGTATGGTCTGTGACTTTCACCTGTGGCACACTATAGGAGGGGACCCCATCAATTCCACGCTAGTGCAGCTGATAGGTGCCAAGGCACTATGTGACTTGTTAGCTTTTGGTAGGTTCCATTCTCTCAGTCCAGTATTTTCTCTTTTCAAGTGTGTATTTTCTGGGAATCTCTCTAACTGAGTTTGAGATTCTCCTAACATCAAGCAGAATTTGAACTGTTTTACTTATAAATGAGAAAACCATGCATGAAGTTCATATTCCAGCTTATGCTCCTGAGATTGGTGATGAATCGTGGGCAAGGAGAGTGCACAGGGATGCGTTCATCAGCCATATAACCTCCTCTTCCAGGAAACTCTTTAATCTTCACAGTGCAGGAAACAGGAAAATTCAGTCTTAAAAAAGTGATAGGCACTTTCAATCTGTTCCAGACACACAGTTTCTATTTCTGCTTTGTTAGTTTTGTGATTATGTAGTTAATAGAGATGGCTCAGAGAGAAGCTAAGACGGTTTAGTCTTTTAACAGTCTACAACCATTATACAAATT
The DNA here is from genome assembly GCA_019843965.1 of Rhynchomys soricoides. Taxonomy (NCBI): domain Eukaryota; kingdom Metazoa; phylum Chordata; class Mammalia; order Rodentia; family Muridae; genus Rhynchomys; species Rhynchomys soricoides. The sequence goes on along the minus strand of JADRCH010000130.1, from coordinate 726,065 downwards.
ATCTCTCTTTTGACATCCCCCTCCCAATAAGTGAGAATGTATTTTTGTCTGGTAATGAAAGGGATACTTTATGCAATTAAATAATTAGAAGATTGGGTGTGTATAGGGGATAAGCATCATCAGATAGCCATGGTTTGGTTTCTCTCAACCTCTGCTATGCATCTGATTTAGACACCTTACTCATCACCGTGCCCAGCAGCTGATGGGCCTTCTGAAGGAGGAAGACGCTCACCTGCAGTGCAGGCTGGCTGATCTCCATGCTGATTCCTTGCAGCCTTCTCAGCTGATGTCACACCTTAACACTGTAGTAGATGCTTCCTTCTGAAGCATCCCATCTTCACATCCATGTTGAGCTGCTGCCTCAGAGATTGGTTTTCTGTGATCTCTTTAAATGCGGCCAAGTTTGCTTCCTAAGTGCAGATCATACAGCACTTTGTCTCTAAAATTACCCATATAATTTGCTTCCAACTCTTTTGGACTAATATCTTTGTAACCAGACAGAAACCTCATGGTTTATTGCAGCATGCTCCTTCCTCATTTAACAGTTGCTCGCTCTCCCTGTGCTCAAATTCAGGTGAATTTCCAAGTATCAACACCTAGCAAAAGCATGATGCTCTCCTATGTATCTGTTTTATAAATGAAATGTTGTGCTCTAAAATTGAGATGGGCTTTTGAGTTCAGCTTTCTCTGCATCAATAGCTCTTTGAGGACTAAAGCCCAGTGACCATTGCCACCAAGGCTTCTCTAGGTAATAGGCCTAGAAGGCCCTGGCTCTAGCCAGGGATCTGCATTTGTTCCTGTAGAGTTACTTTGTACTGCAGTATACATATTGTTCCTAAATTCACAAGTACTAGGTTCAGAGGCGTAGAGTATATACCTTTGTACCACAGTGTCCTGTGACAGAGGCCTACAGGCTGTCTTTAGCTCTTTGTATTCTTTTGATCTGCATGGTTGGCCATCTTTGAAGGTTATAGAATATAGTCTTCTCAGATAGCCTGAATACTGTTCAAGACTCACAATGTTCCTGTTCTCATCTCCATTCTCCCACTGCCTAGGAGGAGCGCTAAGGTTTTCCCAATAGATGTATATTCAGATGGAAGAACACTCATAAAGATTATCAAGTTTCTGATAGAAGAAACAAATTAACATCACTTGCCTGCAATAGACTGAAGTCATGAAATCAGTTTAAATTGTCTCAAAAGAATATAGAGCAGGAAGCACAGAGATCCAGGATGCTGGCCTAGGGAAACCGTTCACAAAAGGCCTTGGACAGGAAAAAAAGGAGGACCACATGAAGACTTATTTGAGGCGGAAGTCCCAAAGGCATGGACAATTACTGTATAGAGAGGCTAGAAGAGTATTAACATATATCCTGACAGATGCTAGAAACCTAGCAAGAACTGTCTCCAAGGAGAGATGGAGATAGGAGACAGAATCGAGTGAGACCCCATCGTGGATTACCTGGACTGATGGAGGTTCCTTTTTCCAAGATAGCAGCATTTCAGCCCCATATGGCAACCATAAAAGAAAGGAGAACCATCACTAGAAGATTAGATAAGAGAAGGATGAAGGATTTGAATCCTAAAAGAGGTTTTCTTTTATTTTTATTCTTGGTGGTGTTTACATTTTTAAACCACTAAATTTTTGTCCAGTTTGGTAACCAGTTTCAAAATGTTTTACAGCTTAAAATTGGCAATAGTAGAAGGATTTATACCACTGAAACTGGTCAGCACACTGATATAGCCAGCCAAAGCTGTCAGTGTCAGTACACACTAACCCGAATACAGATGTGTACATCTGAAGGCAGGCCGACAGAATCCATGAGAAAGCCACATGACTCATGGTGTATGAGAGAGAGGTGGAGACAATGTCCTAACCTGAGGACATGAAAGGAGAATGTACTGATATAGAGGAAGGCTTCTGAGGGGGAAAAGAATTTAAAGAAGGAAAAGAAACAGTCAGAGGAGAGGACCAAGATCCAGAATGATGATTATCAAGCTAACAACCCTGGGTACCTCTTGTATGTGAAACAGTGTTCTTCATGCTTCCCCCGGCTTACTTTCTGCAGCAGCCACTGCATGAAGGCAGGTAACATCATTATGTACTTGTGAACGAACAGTCAGAGGCATAGAGTAGTTTGCCCAAAGCCCCATAGCTGTCAGAATACAGAGACAAGGTTTGAATCCCATGTAGGATCTGATGGCCTAGCCATCACACCTACCATCTGTGCTACTTCCCAGAGAATCTGTGGCAAGAAGCTGCCCTGCGTTTCCTGATGAAGATTTCTGTGTCCTTTAAGAAGAATGTAGCAACATCCCCTTAGACAGAGGGAAGGCAATAAAAGAGATCATGTTGAGGCACTGAGTGCATGGCAGAGACATGGGAGGGAGTGTCCAGGTAGTGCTAAGGACCTTGGTGATAGGTAAGATTCTAACGGGATGAGGAGACTCCTGGCAGAGACGGGTTGCTCTCTGACACTCTCCTCAGCTGCTCTGAGCAAAAGACCTGGAAGACTCTTCTAGTTAGGCTGTGGCGGATCAAAGGAGATTGAAGAAATTTAAGAATCGGGGGAATCAGGAGAAAAAGAATAATAATTGTCCTCATAATCTGCACTGCTGTGAAAGCAGGAGGAGTCAGTTGAACTTGGGCCTCTTTTAGAGACTGGAGAACTATAGGTTTTGGAAGACGTGAATAAGGAGCAAAGAGAGGAGGCCATCTTTGAAAACACCGGCATTGCAATCTGTCAATCAATTTGATGACAGTGCATTTTTACACACTCTACATTCAAAGTGTGTTTTAAAAGCAATGAATGGAAACAATCATCATAGAAGATGAGATCAAAGGCCATACAAATGGATTTTAAAATAGTTCAGGGTGAAGACAGCAATTTCAATGAAGTGAAAGCCTATAACAATGTATTATTTCCTGGATATCTTCTATTAAATAACAAGTCAATGAAGTTCTTTATGTGATGCTGACTTTGCAAACAGCCTTTGCAATTAATTTTGTATTTCAATTTGTTATATTTTTTAGAGAGAGAGAGAGAGAGAGAGTGTGTGTGTGTGTATGTATATATTCCCTGTCTCTCTCTCTCTCTCTCTCTCTCTCTCTCTCTCTCTCTCTCTGTGTGTGTGTGTAGTGTAGTGTTTAATACTAAAGCTTGAGATCTTTAGACAGATATTATTTTGAAGATTTAGACTACTTGTGGAGTCTAAAAATGAGCCCAGGCATAGTGAATAAATCCTAACTGGATAATATTCATTAAGTTCAGTTATCTTCCAAAGGCTCCTTACTGATTAAAATACAGTCTGTAGCCCTGCTTGAGTAATAAGTACAATAAGACTTGGTCCAAGGTGAACGTCATCAATTTCAATGGCTATTACTCAACATTGACCTTCACACTGCTTCCAGATCTCCATTTGTTTTCCTGTTCTTTCCCTGAAACCTAAAAGGGGAAATGGCATTTATAAGTCATAGTAAATTACACCATGTGCATTGTAACCCCTTTCCTTCTTGTCTGGGTAAAATAAATTCATGTCCCTTACCTTGGTGTGCAGAGGAAATACATCTGTCATTCCTTTTCTGATCCCTCTGCGACGTCTGGGCTCTTACTCACTATCCCATTCCCTGGAGGTAGTGCCAGTCAGAGAAGACATTTTTCTTCCTGAAAAATAGCCAGCAGTGGATTGTGAATGCAGACACTATTACCTTTGGTTTTTCTCTCCAAGGGAGTTTGCTACTCTAGTTTAAAAAGCTTAATCTGACTGCATGTTCCTATGTTCAGGAGTCCTGTTTCCTTTTACTCTAAGTGGGATTAATTTTTGTAACTCAATTGACCAGGAGGCAAGCTCCAATTGCTATAGAAACAGTTACCAAGTTTCCTGGCTTTTGTACATTTAATGGATCAACAATGACACCATAGTGACATAAATATTTCTTTCTATTCCCACTTTCATTTTATCCCCCCCCCCTTTTTTTTTTTGGATACATTATTGTTGAGGAATGTAGGTTTAATTTCACAGGCTGGCTTATCTGGTCTGTGTGTATTCATCCAGAGAGAGTTTCATGATAATTATACGTCCAAGGAATGCATGTATCTAAACATTACTTCCCACTTTTGGTGCAAGCATTGGTGGACTTTTCAAATGTGATGAGACTCCTGCAGAAAGGTAGGGAGAAAATTTTCAACTTCACACTCTTCGTTGAACCTAAACTTGGCCTCCTATGCCATGGTAAGTGAATTGCAAATTTAAAATTTGTGCTCTCTCATTTCTTCCCTAAAGCTGTAAGGCCTTTAATCTTGGATGTCTGTACAGCCACAGAGTATGATTGGCAGAGGAATACTTGCATTGCATTTCCAGGCCATGTAATCTTTACCCCAGCATTTGCATATTAATAGATAATTGTAAAACATTATGTAGATTAAACATGGTGGTGAATATATTACCAAATCAAATGGCCTTTAGGGGTAATTACAGGATTGTGCTATGTAAACTAGGACACTGCAGTTTGAATGCTAAACATTTTCCATAGGATGAAATAAAACCCAGGCAAGATTTTTATTTCCATCCACAGTCATAAGTTTTTCTTTGAGTGTGACTGTTTTTGTTTGATTAAGAACATGTATGGTCAAGTCATAGAATTACAGGAACTCATAATGTTCTGAATAAAAGATAGAAAATATGAATCTTTTTGTGTAGTGATTATAACAGATATTTGACTAACAGAGGCATTCCTACAAATATTAATGTCTTTCACTATCCTTTTCAATGTGGTTTATATTTTTCTTCATTTGAAAATTATCCCACTCTTATTGTTTTATCATTGTAGGAGCAGATAGAATGGCCTCCTTTTTACACTGTCATAGTCCAGTTTTGGTTCTGTAGCATAATTCCTCAGATTGGGTAATTTGCAAAGAACAGAGAACAGAGATTTGTTTGGCTTATTGTCTGGAAGGTTTGAAAATAGAACATGCCAGTGGCACCTGGCCAACACCACCTTGTGCTTCTTATCCCCTGATAAAAAGGAAGAGAGAGAGAGAGAGAGACAGAGAGAGAGACAGAGACAGAGACAGAGAGAGACAGAGAGAGTTCATGCTTTTATATGAGCCACCACCACCAGCAGGAGTAGCTCAGCTTTCATGGTAACTCAGAGACAATATCATCAGCACCTTCTCACCTTTCACATTTCCCATATGCTAGCAAGGACTGCAGTAGGAATTAAGTTTTCAATATATGGATTTGGAGGAATGCGTTAAAGCTATAAGCACAGTCTCTTGCTAAATAACTTCATTATCTTCTGACTGCTCACTAGTCTTTCTAGTCTGTGAGCCCCATGTGCTGATTCATCATCTTGTTCTTCATGAGTCTACCTCCCTATATATGGGGGTCAAAGACATACAGAAAGAATGGGGAGGAAGGGAGGCAATTGGTCATATTCTCCAAACCTGCAGTCAAATAAAATCTCTTTAGTACATTCTCCCCATAAATTGTTTTGTGAATTTTGTTACCCAGTGCTTTGGAAGGTGGCTGTCTATATTTCCTGTTATTAAATGGAAGTCACCAAGCCAGTTGATCTTTGTCACAATTTTAGTCTGTTCTCTTCTCTCTTATACCTCAGCAAACTGCTTCTTCCTCTCCTGTTTGATTCCAGTACAATGCCTGCCCTCTTTCTTCCTTCCCGTCTCTATTGATCTAAGTGCTTCTAGTTCACCAAGTACCTGGTGTTACTCAGTGATAGCTGAATGTAGCAGATTTTATGCTAAAACAAACCTGGTGTTATGGCAAATAGCTTGCATTGCAAACCCACAGTATAAATACTGATCAAGTTTAGGAGAGAAAAAGACTACTCATTATGTCCTTTGAAATATGAATCTCAAACTGTGGAGTGTTTGAGTCAGAATTTTTCTTATTTATTTATTTATTTATCTATTTATTTATTTATTTATTTTTGGCCCATATTCACACAGGGTTACAGTCAGATGGAGTGGAGCCATGGTTCACGCGCTTGGAAAAAAATTACTTCTTGGTTTAATTATATAATACATAAAAAAAGACAATGACACTCTTTCACAGACAGCAAACTTGACTAAAAAAATTTACATTCTGGTTCACTTGTTCTAGAATGCTGTAGACCTTCTAACCAAAATGGAAAGAGAAATGCTCATTAAAGTGAATTCTCTTGCTTTCTCAGTATCGTTGCTGATTCAGTAATGTCTGATGAGTTACTAAATTTAAGCTTTTCACTGGCCTTATTAACATGCGTGATAATTACCAAATCAGGGATGTGTCACAAAGATCAATAGTAATAAGGTAGCAAAGTCCCTAACGAGAGTGGGGTCCATACTAGGTGTTCAATGCATGCCCATCTCTAAGGCTTCTTTTCTTGTTTCCACGCCCTTCCTCCAATGGAGTCGTAGACATTTCAAACACTGATGATTGTCATAACTAACGTACCCAAAGGTCTGTACCTGCCCTTAGGCAAGTCATTTATTTATCATTCCTTCCCTCTTCTCTCTTCCCAGCTTAGATGTGTAATTTGAAGCTAGTGGGAACTAATGAGAAAATGGAAGTCATTATTGCTCTGGTGCCACGAGATCTCCGAGATCTCCGGTGGGGACATTTGAGGGAGGGAAAGGGTAACAAAGGAAAAAAGACACCTGCCTCAATTTAAGCTGCGCCTTCTAGGGCCTCAAGCTGTGTTTCTTTAAGTAGGAGTTAAAGGCTTAATCTCCTTGCCATTAGAAATAATTCCTAATGATTAGCATAATAGCAAATCATTTCTGTGCCCTGTGAGATACTATTGATGGTGTTTTCACTGAAAATGCAGTGGAACATAGAAATGGCTTCTGCCACCTCACAGAAGAGGAACATACAACAGCTAATTAATAGACCGTGAAATGGTCTCTATTACTACACGCTGCAAGTTGGACACACATATTATTAGTTTTCTATGAAGTTGTCTGCTTTTTATGATATTGTATATTAAAAAGAGATTCATAGTTCACCTCTTATACTCTTGCTTTGCAATCGCTTTAGCCCACAGCCTTGATGAGTGCTATAGCAGAGGATCATGACTCGGTGGCACTCACCATCTGGGTTTTCCCCAAGAGACTGTGTCACCAGAGCAATATAGCACTGAAGGTGCTTTTTGTATTATCATTTGCTCCCTCTGGGTCCAAATTACACATCTGAGCTGGTAATGGATAAAGAGGAAGGGACAATGAATACATGACTTGTCCAAGGACAGATGTCAAAGTCAGAGGTGTTTGTGGTACCATCTCAAGAGGATAGAAATAAGAAAACACACATTCAGAGATGGATAGGCTTTGAACACCTACTGTGGTAAGGATTGTATTGAAATTACCTACCCTGGGTTCATTGAGAGAATTCATCAATGTGGAAGAAGAGAGGAAACTGTCAGGACAGTGGGTCTGGAAAAGTTCCAGCATCTAGGTCTAACTCCAAGATATTGCCACATAGAGACTTTGAATCGCCTTGTACTGGCTAGTTTTGTGTCAACTTGACACAAGCTGGAGTTATCACAGAGAAAGGAGTTTCAGTTGAGAAAATGGCTCCATGAGATCCAGCTGTAATGTATTTTCTCAGTTAGTGATCAAGGGGGTTGGGCCCCTTGTGGGTGGTACCCTCTGTGGGCTGGCAGTCTTGGGCTCTATAAGAAAGCCAGCTGAGCAAGCCAGGAGAAGCAAGCAAGCCAGTAAGTAACATCCCTCCATGGCCTCTGCATCAGCTCCTGCTTCCTGACCTGCTTGAGTTCCAGTCCTGACTTCCTTTAGTGATAAGCAGCAATGTGGAAGAGTAATCTGAATAAACTTTTTCTTCTCCAACTTGCTTCTTGTATGATGTTTGTGCAGGAATAGAAACCCTGACTAAGACACCCTCCAAAGACCTTAATGGAACTTTGGAGCCCGTGGAGAACATCTTAACAGTAATACTACAACAGGTAGGACATTAGCCTCCCCCATGGTGCTTGGTTCTCTCACAGATCATAGATATCCTCCCTAAAAGTAAGGAAACAAGTTTTGAACACCTGAGAAACCCTTGTGAGGTATGCATGAGATTAAACTGTTAAGCTGAGCTTCTCTAATAAATCCCATACCTAGTCACCCCCTGTGCTGTGTTACTACCGTAGATATCTCTTAATGAAGAGTCTGGGCTGGACAGCTGTATTTTGCTAATTGGAGATAAGCCCTTCTCAGAGTTTTGGTGGTGTTTACCATCATGGTGTCCACAGAATTATGTTCTACTAGTTAGTTCTGAGGAAAGATTGGTGGGAATTCTTCCGTCCCCCCTCTTCTTCTCTACTCCCTTCTGGTTGAGTATAATGTCTCATGCTACAGAGAGCAGAGATGTGAACAGTGGACAGGAGAAGAGGTAGGAATGTTCTTGAATGAACCATTAAATCTAAAATGAAAATGTAATAAGCCAGCTAAAATTCTCCTGCAATTAATTTTCTTAAATTTCATCTCTGTTGCCTTGATTTGAGTGGTATCTACTCCAGTAGATAATATGAAAGCATCCTGGTGGAGTGAGAGAAAGTGAGAAGAGGACTTGACTGTAACACTAAGGCAGTGTGCAAAGACCCTGCTGGCCTGGGAAAGAATTCTTAGTCAATGGCATATTACAGATGGATAACGTTCCTTCGTACACTTATGTATATACAATATACAGGTGTATGTGTGTGCATGCCCGTAGAACACTTCACTTCCCATTTCTTTTGTAGCATTTAAGCATTGATTCTAGAACAGTGTTCTGACATCTTCCTAGATGTATTCTTCTATTAATTTGATTATGATAGACAAAATTTTACTTGATGTTGTTAGACACAATAAGGAGTTGATAGCCTTGTCAGTGGCCAAATTTAAAAGAATTTTCTAATCTGTAAACCCCTCAGACAGAGGCTGTTTCTTAACAGAATCCTCCACTACCAATGTCCTTCTAGCTGCTTCTAGGTAAAGGTTGGAAATGTGACGAGAAACATTCTTACTGATGGGCATAAGAGGCAAGTTCATAGTGGGTGCATGTACATCCAGGCAGATGCATGGGCTTCAGAAGCTGAGACAAGTGGCAAGCTCATGGTGTGTGTGTGTACAGCTGTGCACATTCATGAGTTTCAGAAGCTAAGAGGGAAGCTCATGGTGGATGTGTGCATAGCTCTGTACGTGCATAAACTTGAGAGGCTGAGACAAGCTTTTCCTCTTCCAGTGTTGAGTTAGCATGACTGATGTACTTTTGCTGAGCTGAGTACATCTAAAAGATACAATGATGAATATTCTATTATATTCTATTATTAAAAGGTCAGGAAATAATTTCTTTTGGTAAAAATCTCGCCAGAGCCTCATGGCTTGAGAGAGCCTGTATTAGACCTCTAAGTCAGGTTGCCATCATCTACCAGGAGGGAGAGCAGCAGCACATCATCTCACCTGCACAGAGTGGTACCTGCGGGATTCAGGACAGACTGGCTCTTAACACTTCCTTTTCTTTAATCTGGTGAAGCTAGGTTGTGGCATAAGAGGCTGTTAGAATTTATTTATTTTTAGAAATAATAAACATTGTGTGGCATGGTATAAGTGATTTTAACTTCTTAAGGATCCAAATGAAGAGCCCATCAAAGAATGTATGAAAAGAATATAATATTGTGTAAAAGCTCTACTGGGAATTTAATTTTCTTCAAAATGGCTATAATTAATGTCTGTCTTATTACATGCTTGTTTAAATCCATTTACTAGTCATTTATTAAGTACCATCATTTTCCTTTTCCCTGTCTTATGAACAGAATACTAAAAGCAAGAATTAAATATGTTTTAGTAGTTACCAAGTATTGGAAATTCTGCTAAGAATGTTGCATTTATTATTTCATTTAATTCTTAATTCATCTCATGAAGCAGATGGCTACCAATTGCATCTGAAATGTCTCCCAGAGGTTCACATGTCAATGACTTGCTGCCAGTCTATAGAGCTCTGGGATATGGTAGAACCTTTAAGAGGTAGGGCCTAGTAGAGGCATGTACTTGGAGTGAGATATTAGAATCCAGCCCTCTTTGTCTCTATTTCTTGTATCATTCCCTTACAAACAAAAAAACTGGATTAAAGAAGTTCAGTTTGTGTGCCTTTGTTTTCATTTGCTTTGCAGAGCTGGGTATTGAACTCAGGGCATTACACACGCCAGACACTGCGTTCCTACTGAGATATATCCAACCCTCCCTGTCCCAACAGGCATGGACTTTCAATTCTGATGGCCTGTCATTTGGTTTACAGTGTTCAGAGGAGCTGAATTTGTTCTGAGCAAAGTGGCTACAGTAAGACTTCTGAAAGATGATGTGCTCAGAATTATTTATCTCATTGTGGGCTGATGCAAGAAAAGATGCCCTGGCTCCGTGCCCCTGTCAAGGAATTCACTTAGAAGAAATAGTGACTGTACTGGCTTTTTAATTTCTGCATAGCTTCTCTCCTGGGTCCACAGGCCTCGTAAAGAATTGGTTAGAAATCTATAGTCAATAAAAAAGCTTGTGCCTATAAATCATTTTTACTTTATGAGCAAAAATCTTTCCACAAATTTTAGTAGAACTAAAATCTTCATGAAATATCAAAGAAAGCAAGGCTACAGTAAATCGAATTAGGTTTTTTTCTGAGTAGAATTATGCTTTACATTTTTATTGTTTCTCCCAAGCACCGATGTTTACCAAATATTTTCTGGTTAATTGGTTCCCGGTAAAGGCTAAGTTCAGTGTTAAATTGCAATGGATTATAGGTACTGAAACGGGAACATGAGGGATGTTCTTTCAGTTGAGGCTTGAGTAGAATACCGACTTTAGAAAGATTAAAGTAGCCCACTGTCTGTGTCCATTCATAGCTATGTTTCATCATTCATTATTTTTTAAAAAACAAACAAAGAAACAAAAAAACCCAAAAACCTATGAAGGCCTGTGCTCCACTCACAAGAGTCCAAGCCTACATTTGGTACCATGGTCATGAAGGTAAGATAATACAGATTTAGTGGCATGAGTATCCCCAGACAGTCTCTTATTTTATCTTAATTTATTTCTGTTACCTTATCTTACCTTATCTTAGCAGATAGCACTAATGAGAGATTCCACCTGCTAGAGGACTGGGGCTAATACCAGTTGCCATGATCCCATAAGCTGGGATCCTGGGCAGATGGGTAGCTTGAGACCACGGTTCAGTGGTCTGGGAGGATGTCTGGGTAGTGAGATTCAGGGGGAAGAGGGAATCTTGATTGCTAATGTTTTAACTATAGTTTCATATACATATCTGGAATTCTGGAATCTGCCATGATGGTCAGCCCAGAAACTTTTTTTGTGTGTCAGGGGGGCTTCTATTGTAGCATCTATTGCTAAAAGAGGAAGCAACTAAGGCTATAAGGAGAAACCTGTTCAAAAGCACATAGCTTAGTTGAATACATTCAATTCATGCAGATCTTTCAAGCTTTCAAGATGTATTTTTGATAGTATTCTATGCTACTTATAGTATTGGTGGTGTTTTTTGATAGACATTTGATCTTTCTTTTAATAATTTCTTTCTCATTGTCCATTGGAAGGACCACATGCTCATGTTCATTTCAATGTTCAGTGTTTATGTTTTGGGATGGATTGAAAGTGCACTTTGATGTGGCTGGCAGGGAGGTATAGGTATTCTGGGATGCTGAACGATAAACACATTAAAAATCCATATCTAGGTGGTGAGCTACACTTGGTTCTATTGTTTGCAAGCAGTAGCATTCCAGATAAGACAAGAAGTGTTTGTTATACATATGCTGAAGTGTGCATGAATGGCTGAGAAGATGTTCACATTAACAGCAAATGGAAATAAATATTCTAGTGCATTTTCTTGGAGGTGGGAGAGGTTCAGGAGCAGGAGTTGTTTACCCAGTAAAGACCTCTTTGGAGCTACTATAAACAGGTATGTAAGTGGGCAATAATCTCGAAATCCTGATTCAAAAATACCACAGAGTATGTATGAGATAAATCATTTGAATTTGTTGGACACACTGTGAATAAACACAAGTTATTAAAGTGCCTTGAATTAGGATTATATAAAATGCAAGAAGCTTGCAATACTTTCCTAAAATAGTAATAAAACACCAGCACATTTGGCTTGTTATCACTAATCTCAAAAAAAAAATGAGTCCTTGAACATTTGTTTATTACTTTATTATGGCAAATGCCATTTTCATTCTTGACGTGAGGGATTTGGATTTATAACCTCCTCAACACCACTCCTTCCAGATATTTGAGAACAAAGCTTATGTATTAAGCATCTCTGTGGTAGACAGCCCATCTATGTGTGTGTGTCAGGCAACTGATAGTAGAGGTTATCTTCACACCCTTTAAATGTGGATTTTAAAAGACATGTCCATGGCAAATTTTTAAATGAATTATTGAAAAATCTAATACCAGATACTTATGAAATGAACAAACACATATGGAGAAATATCTTGGGTTGTTAAAATGTAATTTCTTCTCTAACCACTCTATTCTGTCAGAAATATTAGTAGATAAAACAGACACGTGCACTGGGACATCTAGATTTTTAGCATGAGCTTGTGCTTGAAGAATTTGTTAGAATGGGTCTCTCATTGGCTGCATTTCTTTTTTGAAATACTGAACCACAGTCTGCATGAAAGCATGCATACTGTACTCAACAGTTTTCTTTTCAAAAGGCTCCCAAAGGGAAGGGGAGTATTTCATAATTAAAGAACTTATATGTCCTCATAGACAGAAGCTATGAGACAACTATCAAGGTTATCTTAATGTGATGGGATTGTATGTCAGTTGCACAGGAGGAGAACTTAGGACTCCTTGATCAATATGCTTGGATAAAAATACTGAGAATTAGGTAGCAACACATGCAGGCCATATTATGGAAGATGACTATTGAGTAAAATCACCAAAATGTCATGCTGCACTTATAGTTTCTAGATCCAAGGAGGCAGTTAGTAGTCCCATTAGAAATATAAGAACCTCACACCATAGTTCAGATACTAGGAAGCACTCTGGGGTATGCAGTATAAGGAGAAACAAAACACTTGGAAAATATTAAAGTGATATAGCAAAGCAGGCAGGGAAAAGGGGACTGGTCAACCAGGAGCAGAGGCAGGAGTCACATTGGCGCTGTCCTTGGTGCTGAATCGAGGCAAAGTCTTCAAGACTTCTCTCAGGTTGAAGTTCACTTTTCTTTATCCCCACTCTGCAGCAGTTGAGATCACACCTCTTGCTCTATTATCTGCCTCCACATTATGATATCTAAACACATGGATGGCATCCTCATGCCCAGCCTTCTGATAATGCTGCGTGCCTTGCGTTAAGTCCAGTTGGCACTTCTAATCTATAGTTCAAGAAAGATAACTTGTTAAAGAGATTTGAGAGGAAGACTCAGCACAAAGAAAGCATATTTGTAGGTCTATGTTGACTTACCAAGCAGTTGTATTAACTATAAATTTAAAATTTATTGCATGATATAAAGCAAGTATTGGCTATGATAGACGTTGCAGGAGGAAGATAATTCTTAGGGCTTGATGAGCCACTGATAGACTAGGCATAAAAATCATTTTTCTCCCTTATGCTTTTAGATTAATATCACCTATGCAAAGCATAGTTATTGGTGACCTGAATGTCAATTCTTAAACATGCTTTGCATGAAATGAAATATCTTTGAATAAAGGTCACCATATGACAACTTAGAAGAAGTACATTGACAGAACTTCTTTGTAACAACACTAACGATACTCTCACCTTGAAGTGGCAGAATAGACAGCTCAGCAGAAGACAGGAGGACTGCTAGATGGGCAGAGAAGGGTGCTTTCCCCTCTCCCCCCCCCCCACAGCTTGCAGCAGCCAGAGGAAAATTCACTGCTGTAAGCATTGCTTCTATGAGGACAGATAACTGGCCTGAATTGAGGTAGACCTAAAATGAAGAAATCTTGGAAATATCAAAACAAAGAGATAGGGAAAGGAGCTGCTACATGGAGAAGGAGGATGGATTTCCTTAAATGAATTGTAAGAAAAAGCGAGGACAAAGAGAGCCATATTTAGTGATACTTAACTTCTATAAAAATCTGCCCAGAAGACAGGCCATTTCAGACACATCAATTATATAGCCAGTTTTTAAATGACAGAATTCCATGAGTAAAATGTTCATCCAAAAATACCTCAGTACTTATAATTGATGGCACATTGCCACACTCAACTATACAATTAATAAATGTTTCCCATAATCCATGTGAGCCTAAGGAAAGTAATCTCTTTGAAATACAGGGGAAAAAAACAAACAAGGTTCAGAAAATAAAACATGATAAATATTAATTTCTCCAGATTCATCAAGTATGATTCTATGATTAGATAAGACCTTTAAATATAAAACTTTAAAAGTGAAATAATGAATGCTAGTTCATAATTTAAATAATCTTTTAAAAACTAGCTAAGCTCAAGGTCAGATTTTTCGTCCTAGAAAAATTATCTGAATTGGGAATAGTCACCGAAGAAGCAGCTCATTGATTCAATGATTGTCTCGTTGTCGTTCAGAAATATTCTCTAGAGTTGAGGTGTTCATTGCCTCTATCAGCCATATTTCTCCCAGCATGCTCAGGAGGCCAAGCAGACAGAGTTTATTTCTCCTCATTGTCTTGTCCTTTTAGAATTGCAGTTCCTTCCAAAGCTGTTCTGCTAGTCAATTCCCCTCAGACAGAAAACAATATTCAGTCCTTGGGTTCACAGACTGGCTAGGATCAAGCTGTGTTCCTTCTCAAGGAAAAAGAAAGACACACATATCAAAGAAAGAATTCCCTTGGGAAATTCCACAGTTGCAACAGGGCATCCTCAAAGTGAACGAGGCCTTCTATCTGGACTGTATTCTCTGCTGAAACTGCCTCCCTGGACAGCAGTTAAGCAGTAAAGGCAGACTACATATCAACAACAAATGTTTGATTTTCTTCCATTGAACTTCAGAGGAGTTTGTGATAAAACATTAGTCAGCCTATGAACTTGGTTTCTGTATCTGTCAAATAGGGTGTTTATTTTATTACTTTTACTGTATAAGTAAACACACTTAGACACATACAGTATTTAAGCTACTCAACACAGTGTGCTGTTACATTTTTATACCTTAAGGTCTTTGCATATATCAGTGATGGGAATGTGATAATTTCATATCAGATGGCACAGTGGGCACAGTCTAGAGACATTTACAATTTTTATAACTGATGTAACATCATATTGGCATGTAAAGTGGGGAAGACCATGGACATTCTCAGTCACCTGGACAGTTTCCCCTAAACAAGCTTCAGTATTATTGAGGTCTAGTGATCCTTGTCTCCCTCACTGAAACAACATTGTCAGGAACTTCACAGTATGATGATTTAGTTCTACATGGAAAACCCAGTGCAATAAAGTAGAGGATGTTTGCAACCAATTGTCATAGCATTATTTCAAACAGTTGACAGCTGACCAATGAAAATAGGACTTTCTAATTTTAAGTTTTAAAAGCCATTGAATGTGTGCACACACAAATGTGTGTGTTTATAACAATTTTGTGGATATCAGAGGACAGCTTGTGGGAGTTGTGTGGGAGTCAGAACTCTGCACCGTGTGCGTTCCTGAGATAGAACCCAGCTTATCAGCCTTGGTGGCCATTTTGATATCCTCTCTTTTAAGATTTTTAAAATTTTTTCATTATTTTCAGTCCTAAAACATCTATAATCCAAAATCTTTCCTGAGGATGCTTAGCCAATAGCCTCAATTAATGTCACAAAGATCTCTTGCTGATAAATAGGAAACTTCATGTTTATAGACTAAAATCCATCCACTTTATTTAGGAAAACACACTCGAACTGCCTTGTAGTGGAGATATGGTCAGGAAGACTTGTGTTTCAGCCAGAATTTCCCTACTTGGAAGATCTGATATTCTTATGTATTAATCCCATACAGAGCAAATGGCACTTGGATAGCTTAGCAACATCTGCTTCCTTGAATAGATGCTCTCTTTGGTATGTTGGAATTCTTGCCAGTCCCATGGAAAGCCAACCTGTTGTTCTTGCCTGTTTAGAACCTTTTGTGGGCACTCCAGCTCTCTTAACAGTTTTAAAGCTCACAGTGTTACATAAACATGAGACAATAGAGAGGAGAGATTGCAACAAGAAAGTAACAACAATTAATGAACTATTTCTGTCTTTAACAAGCTTCTTTGTTTCTCCTAAATTAGCCTATAAAATGAATTGCTAGGTCATCTGTATTCAACAGGCATATACTGCAGCCAGTTTTAAAGGCTGGGGACAGAAGGTAAGTGAGCCCCTGTAGACATGCACTTATGTGGCTCCACTCTGGTTCTTTCTCCTCTGCAAATTAGATAAGCAGCAATAGCACCTGCCTAAGATAAAGTCCTCTTAAAAGCTTGGTGTTTGATTTGTCCTGGGTTATAGTTTTCTTTGACAGGAACCCATCGCTTATAAACATAGAATGAAGTTGCTGTTTCATCAATGAGCACACAGTGACTTCCCATCATTCCCTAGACTCTTCCAAAAGCTTGAAAGAATCTTGCAAATCCATTCATGTTTTGTACTAGGATTGTTTAGTCTTCCCAGGTTTCTTTAGATTCAGAAAGTGAATTAATGGCAGCTGTTCCAGAAACCCCCTTGATCTTCCAGAGGTCTGCTTGTTGGTCTGAGACAATCTGACACAAGATATGTGTTGTTGCCTTAACTGATTCCCTGGTGAATTGTAGAGCATCAGGGGTAACTGCTGGCTCTGTCCTTTGATTACATCACACTTTGATCCCTTTTGTCTTGTTATCATCATCCCTGTTCACTCGTTTGATTCATCAGCAATTATTAAATATCAAAACACACAGTTCCAACCCCTGATCTAATGAGGGCAGCCACAGTAGGGTTCTTTCCTAATCTAACCCAAAACCCTGAGAACAACTCTGAAGGGGACATCTCCATGCTGTCACTCTTCAAAAAGAAGGTCACTCGGAGAGACCTTGACCTTTCCATTTTCCCTCACATTAGTAAGTACTAATATCTTGGGATTCCTTGGGGGAAAAATACAAAGAACGGTTGATCTTTCTGGTTAAGTTATCTATGTTGGTCTGATTTCTGACAAACCTGATATTCTATCTACAGAACCAGATTTTTGTTTTCAAGAGCTAACCTCAAGTAGTCTTAGCATTGTATATAATTACAGGGAAGTCATGCAAAGTCTATAGTTTTTAAAGTGATAAGGAAAATACAGGTGACAGGAAAAGAGCAGCTGGCTCTGAACTTGTTTGTACTTGGTAAGCAAGGAAGTTTGGGTAGATAGAAAGGTGGGCATAGCAATAAAAAGCTTAGGGCTGCTTCAGATGGGAGGAGGGTGTGTGTGTGGACATTCTCCACTAAGGGCTGCTCTCCATGAGACTGCCATGAGCTGGATAGTCACAGGGTCAGGGACAGATCATGGCGTTGCAGGAAGTCCACAGTTCTATATGGCTAGGCTACTCAGAACCCCTGAGAAAGAAATGATTCTGCATTTCATAGCCACCATCAAGAAAAATGTATGTGCATTCTGCACTCCAGCACAGCATGTGAGATAGTTATGGCTGTTTCACAATCTTCAGCTGTTGGAGGGAATCTGGGAAGGAGGATTACTGACCGTTTGCCTTTTCTCCTGTCCTTTCCTGAGATGAGAGACTGCACTGACAAATAAAAAGATACACTCTCTCCTCTTAAGTGATTTTTAAAATATTTTCTACATGAAGTTTCATAGGGAAGAAAGGAAATAAAAATTGCTATTGAGCAAAAGCTGTGAGCAAGAAACAGAGAGACAGTTTGACCTAACAGAATTTGGGGGGAGGGGAGGTGGAGAATTTGTTTTTTGTTTGTTTCATTGTTTGTTTTAATAAGACCGCATCATAAGTTTGGAGCATCTAACAGATAAAACAAAATATTTAATGCTGGTACAGCATAGATCTAAAGAAAAATGCAAAGGAAGTACCAAGAACATACATTTTTTCCTTGATTCACTACTATAAGTTAATTTGTTACATTTGCTACCATTAATACATTTGTTACCATTACTAATAGCCCATTAAGTAAAGTCATACTCAGTTTTTATGTAATTCGTTTTTCCTGTTCCTGGATCAGTCACTGATTTACATTCAGTTCCAGGTTGTCCTGTGAGTCTGTGGATCAATTGGTTATTCTTTCCACAGATCTTTATTGATCTTGCTAGTAAAGCATTCAGAGCCTCACCCTGATTAATAATAGCACCTCTATCCCAGAGTTCAGCTGCAAATCCTAGGCAACACATAGCACAGAGGAGAAAGAGCATATAACAGTGTTCACTGTATTTGTGCACAGTACTCATAGCTTTATTTTCTAATGTATACACGCTGATTTCACACATATTTTACATGTCCTTTAACCATTTTATTATCTTTAAATATTTTGATGCTTAAGTTCAAAATTAGTTTGTATCCATAGCTGCTGATATTTAATTGAAATTCAAGAATTAACCTCAGAGATGAAGGACCAAAAAGATGTGTGTGTTTTCTTTTTCCTAATTTGAAGTACCCTGTATGCAGCATGACAGTAAGAATGCAGGTGCTGACCGTAGAATAATGACACATGTATGTTTAAGGAAGTAGGAAAGAGCTATACCCAAGCCCCAGCAGTGCATAACTCAGGAAGATTAACCTTGGTATGGGTTTCAAATGAACTATAAAATCAAGAGGAGTCATCAGATCACTTAATAATTGTAACTCCATCCAAGAGGTGGTAATATCTCTGCAGTAAACCACAGGTATCATCAACAGGCCCCAGGCAGACGTATGGCCCTGCTCTCAGGATCTGCTCATCCTTCTATGGGGTGTTAGCTTCTGTAAACTCATCCTTGTACTGTGGGTAACACCAGGATTACAGAGTAAATGGATGAGAGATAGGAGATAACCATCTATGGAGTCCACATTCTGTTCTGTTGTGCTATACATGGATGGATGAATCCCTGGCATTTGGTGGCAACTAGGGTCAGCAAAGGAACAGTGGAAAGGATATATTTGGGCATGGCATGGTCAGAGAGGTCTTTGTAATACTGTGACATCTATTAAAAGGACAGAAGAGACAGAAGAACAAACGGGAGGGTCTCTTAGAAGCCGTTGACTTTGACGTCCCCAGCCATGTATTAACATGTACAGAGCAGGACCCAGGAGTTGGGGTGGGGAGTTGATGGGTCAAGACCGAAATAAAGATTGGTCATTTTTTTTTTTCCTGAGTAAGATTAGAACATTGAGGCAGGGTGGTGGTGACATCATTTTGGTCATATTGTTAAAGGATTCCTTTGGCTTTCTCGTGGAAGGAAGGGTGTAACAATACAGTTAGGAATCCCCATGGGGCAGGAAATAAGACAGTTGGTTTTAGGTGGTACTGGCAGGATTTAAATTTTATTTATTAATTGTATGTGGCATTTGAGGAGCCAGAGATGCTTCAAATTCTTTGATCATCTTGATTAGGAACAGGGGATAGATGAATGCTAAAGAATGGCAATCAAAAGTACTGTCCTTGATGTTGAATTTAATCCCTCGCAATGGAGATGTGATCAGAATCAGAAGTCTGTACTTGGCTCTAGAGGGAGTAGACTTTCTTGATCTATGAGCTCAATGAGAGTTCATTATCCAAACAGGGATTGCAAATACAATACTGCTTCTCAGGTTAAAAGTGGAAGGAAGAATCAGTGAAACAGCCAAGCTGAGTAAGAGAATAGAGGGAGGGAGAGATTACCTAAGAAGAGAAAGGTGATTATCATTTCACTTGGTGTCATAGGCAGAGGGAAGCAGGAGTCGCCATATGGTTTGCACTATAGAGACCATGGGAAGCTCAGGACTGTTCCATTTTCAACCAAAGATAATATTATCACATGCCTGTAATCTTATAAGGATTAATATACATGGGGGCTGACTGTTGGCACATGTAATGTTGCAGAGATTAATATGCACTACAGGGATTCATTTACAGTGGAGGCTAACTATTGGCACAGTTAACACTTTGTTCATGTCATCTGCCCTAACTGGGTAAAGATTAGGCATCACTTCCATGGGTGGTGGCCACTCTAAGCCTCCTCAGTGATCTGGAGGCAAGGACAGGCCATTGCTGTCACTGGTTCGTAAGTGATGATGATCAGAGAGCCTGGAATACTGGTGCTTAGTCCATGCCTCCCTGAGCATTTCCCATCAGCCTGAAGATGAAAACTAAAGCAAGCACTCTTATTATAATCATTCAATTTAAGAATGGCTGGATTTCAGAGTTTCTCTTCTTGAATTTGTCTAAATGTATTTTTCAGAATGTGAGTAATTCCTAGTCCATGTTTGAACAGAATAAGAGAGAGGAACTCTAACTTGCAAAATAGGGCCCTGGGCTCTGTATCTAGAGCAGACTGCTGAGCCAGCCTTGTGCCTCTGTGCACCTTCTCCAGCACCTGTGGTTGTGAGGGGTTTGATATTTACCCGTTCCTCAGTTCTAACCATGTATGGGGTCACTGGAGAGCATTCACACAACCTTACCCTTTGAGCCTAGCCTAGTTTTCTGACTTATTTTTCTTATTTAGCATTAGGGCCAGATAGCATGATGATTTTTGAAATTAAATTTTTTGACATGTAATTTCTACACAATGCTATTTTCCCTTTTTAATACATGGTTGAGTTCTAGCAAATCCTTAATTATGCAGACAACATCACAGCCAAAATTGAGGCCCTTTGTGTCACTACAAACATTCTTCTTCAGGTTACCCTGGGCCAGGAGGACCACTTCTCTATCTCACTGCTTGAGGCATTAGCATTTTAAAAAGGGTGTGAATGTGACGCACCACCAGGAAGGCAGCCTTTACTAGAGTATTAGAGTGTAGTGGGTGAAAGTTGATGGATTTTCTATAATCCAAGCTTTATGATTGCTTTATGGCCATGACTTAAGAGAACAACAGCTCTGCTCTTGATGATTGAGGTTTTGTTTTAGCATAGTGGTTCCAGGGAAGGAAGAAATGGTGTGAATGGGAAACTCCAAGGTCTTGTCTGGACAAGTTCAACCTCCTATATCAGCCACAGTGGACACAGTGAAGGCACCATGTGTATGTGAAGTCTTTCCTGGTGTCCACCACTGTTTGCCACAGCACTATGGACACAGTGGTGAACCACGAGTGCACCATGTCTTCCCAAAGGAGAATAATTTGAAGTGAATGGAGATGGGCATTCGCAGTCAATCTATTCAGAAGGAAGATGAGGAAATAACACACAGACCTGCCCTTGAGTGAAATAACAGGGAAGATGTGGGGCTACTTTCCATTTGGCAGCTGAGAAAAGGTTTCTTCATCCCTTTTAAGCTAAGACTTGAATGTCCTGAGGATAGCCATACAGAATTAAAGGAATATGTCAGAACTCAGAGTGGGAAGGCTTAGTGCTGAAAATGGAATTTGTAAGACTTCAGACAGAACGCAAGCCTTTGTGCATGTTGCAGAACACAGGGAGAGGGGGATAAGTGGGAGAGGCAGGCAGAGGCTGGCGCTCTCAGAACTATCAGGGTGGATGGGCATATCATCCAATACCAGAAAATAATGTCTGCAATGTTATGAAACATGACTTTGGGTACTGTGTGGAAAATATGTTGTGGGAGATTGTCTGAAAATGAGGAGGTTGCCCTCCCTGCATCCCCACCAGAGGTTCCCCTCCCTGCATCCCCTCCAGAGGTTCCCCTCCCTGC
>JADRCH010000130.1:678955-704302 GCA_019843965.1 Rhynchomys soricoides | reverse complement strand
GAGGTTCCCCTCCCTGCATCCCCTCCAGAGGTTCCCCTCCCTGCATCTCCCCCCAGAGGTTCCCCTCCCTGCATCCCTTCCAGAGGTTCCCCTCCCTGCATCTCCCTCCAGAGGCTCCCCTCCCTGCATCCCCTCCAGAGGTTCCCCTCCCTGCATCCCATCCAGAGGTTCCCCTCCCTGCATCCCATCCAGAGGTTCCTCTCCCTGCATCCCTCCAGATGTTCCTCTCCCTGCATCCCCTCCAACCCAGGATACAGCAGGCTTTCTTCTTGTGCTCCAGAAGTATTCCCTCCAGGTCACAGGTAGAACAAACATGGAATCAAGGTTGATTTTACCAGGTGAGGAGTGAAAATGGAAAACAGTAAGGCCAAGGTAGAGTAGACTAGGCAGACACAACAGCAAGGGGCTACCTCTGCTACCTGGATTTACAAGTCCCTGTCTACTATCCCTTACTGGCTCCCTCACTCTAGAAGGGTCTGCGCTGTTCTCATTCCTGGAATAGAGGGAGATATTTTAGAAGGTGTCCTTAGCTACAGCTCAGTCTGTTAGAATTAGATTCAAGAGTAAATATAGATGTAGTTACTCATAAGGTAAGTTTGCTGGGGAAAGAGCAATCAATGATGCCTTGAGAGTGGCCCTTGGAGGCTCTTACTAGGTCCCACACCTTGTCTCCAGGGACTGGATTATTATTTTTGCCAGAAGCCTGCCTATGTTGGTCAAATGGACTGCATACCAATACTCCTCTTCCTTACCTTCTCTAGATCCCCTGATTATTTTGTTTTCTTCATGACAGATGAAAAAGTGGCCTGAGGAGTCACTGGAGAAGGAGGAGTATGATGCTGATAGGGTAATGCATCCAGGCCAAGAGGCCTAGTGGAGGTGCTTTAGAGACCTGTTAGTCTTACTAAACCTTGCTGATGATGGGGTGCGGTGGCAGGCGTGAGTAAGAGCGAAATCCGAGGTCTCTCAGATTTGGCCATCTTCAATTTACTCGTGATAGATTCCCACTGTCCTCACCCAGTACATAGAACCTACATCTTTTCCATACAGATTTACACCAACTAGCTGAGATTCCAGCTTGCTGGGGCCATGCACAAGAAGCTTCAGCTGTGATGGTGCATAGGGGTTGACTAGCTTGGCTTTGGAATTATAGTCTCCTGCAAATAAACGCAGGGAGGAAGAAATTAGGCTTGGGGACAGCTTAGTGTCTAGCACTATTAATTGTGTTAAATATGGAAATCTCTAATTACTACCATAAACTGAGAAAATATTTTTGTTTGTTTTTGTTTTGTTCTTTTTTTTTTTCAAAAGACACACAGCCCTGCATATGACTTTCTAATGCAGCAAACAGTCAAACAGGAAACTCACATTGCTAGCTAATGTGTAGCTCTCTTAAATAAAATAGAGCTGTCAAGAATACGTGAAATCAGTTACATGTATTATGAAACAAAAATCATGAATCTCTTTATTTTCAGAAGTGTAATTAGCTTGTGTGTTCCATCCAAATTGAGACTAAAAACCAGGAATGTGTGACCATATCTGTACACTTAGAGAGCAGCCATTCGTTCCTCTGTAGTCTGCTCCTGGACAAGACTGGCTTTCCACCTGTTAACATGTGCATTGGCTGTAAGCTCACGTGTAAGCTTGATGCTCGTATTTTCTCTGTCTTAGTTTTAACCAATGTTTTAGAGAAGGCAACTTCATTTTAAAGATATGCATAGATCCTTTAAATTAATTTTATTTATTTTTATTTTATGTGTGTGGGTGCTCTGCCAACGTGTATGTTTGTGAACTGTGTGCATGTACTGCCCGCAATGGGCAGCAGATTCCCTGGGACTGGCATTACGAATAGTTAGGAGTTGCTATGTGGATGCTGGGAACAGCACACAGGGTCCTCTGGATGAGCAGGCAGGGCTCACAATCACTGAGCCATCTCTCCAGTCCCGATATGTACGTATTTTAAACAGGTAATACATCATCATTTTGTCTCTTCACCATGCTTTCCAAGCAGCAACTCTCACTTTTCTCACTCTCACCATGGATACCAGGAGGTGAACCCAGGGACAACACTTGACTGAAGTAAGGCAAATTAGTGGAGAAAGGCAATCAACAATACACACAAGAAAATATCAACTGGAAAATGATTTGCACAGAACTAAGTCTAAGTGCAATGGGAGACTCTAGCCTTACAGTGAAGGCCTGCCACAGAAGCCTCACACAGTCAACTGAGGAGCCCATACTAGGTCATCCAGATAGGCAAAGACCTCCCTGTTTGTATTTCAGGGTCCTGTAATCATCTGCGCATGATGAATATGGCCTTCAGAAGTCTCAGGCTTATGGCTACAAAATGACAAATGGTAACATTAATCTTCATGTTGTTTCTTTCCCCTATAGCCATTATAGGGACAGCCAAGGTCAGTACAGCAATGTGTCCCAAGCAGTTTTTCTTCTCCTTTTCTGCGGAGTGTTGACACTATCTATTATATGCACTTTTGTTCACATGTTCCAAAATTCCTGTTCCAGCATAGATTCTAGAGGTGCATAGTCCCAAATATACAAACACAAGGGAGATGTGTCTCTTCTATGTGCCATGCAGATCTGCTATGCAGTCTACTGAGCTTCACTTGCGTCCTGTAATAAGCATGAAGTAGTAAGGTATGGAAAATATACACTAATTCGAGTCTGCAATTGCTCTGTCTCTGGAAAGACTGTAGTAGACAGTGTCATCATTTGGGTGAATAGAAGAGAGTCATCGTTCATAAACTTTTGAGTAATTAATGTGGGACCCATGTCACGAACAGTCACACTACTATATACGTTGTACATTTTGTCTCCATTCATGTTTTCATCATTATGATTTCCTTTACTTACGGAATTCTTTTCTGTCCAGCTTGCATTCTGCAAGAACTATTTGTACACAACCACAGCTATTTATGTCCCTAATAAAGTCAACTGTAAAACCATTAACCCAGGGATTGATGATGGAGAGAATGATCCTAAACTATTTGAGGCTGATTTCATGTTTTTGTATATGTCAAATCTTAAAACTACCCACCACATCATCTCCTGCTCTCAAATGCCTATTTACATAGGAACTAAGTTGAAATAGGCAAATATTTAAAATCCAGCTTGTCACACTAGAACTATTGCAAGTGTTTACACACACACACACATATACACACATACCCCCCCCACACACATCATCACAGAAATTTAAACTGGGCAGTAGTATAGTATAATGCCTTCCCTAATTAAGATAAAAAAAAATCTTTGATCTTTTTAATTATTTTGGATCAGTCCATAAATTTCTTGTTAAATCTCCAAAGAGTTCATCGATTTATGCCAATATGTAAAATTCAAAATTATATTTGTCTAACAATGTGGACTGTGAGTGTTATCAGTACTTAGAAAGCAGAATGAAGTATGATTGGTTACTGTCAGATGGACTCAAGCTAATAGGAAAATTTTCCCACAAGAAAACTGTGCAGGATAGACAGCATTTTTTCTTTCTTATTTCTCTCATGATTGTGTAGAATATTCCTATAAGCTCATGCAGTGAACTGTCTGAAAGCAAGGGAAAAGACCCTCGCAGCCCCAATGTCACATGTGGCTAATACAGGACATCTAACAGCAGATTAGAGGGAAATCTCCAAGTGAGGAAGATGCTTGGCATTTGTTCTTCTATTTCTAGCTGAGAATGAGAATGGAAAGAGAGAGTTCTCTGAGCACTCAAAGTGCAAGTGGTGTTTAGTTTTCAGGGAGAGGCATCAATGTGCATGCTACTAAACAAAGCACATGAAAATGCCCAACCCACACTAATGGGAGCATCCTTTTTGACAATGGTGTGGACTCAATTCTTCCCATTCAAAACCATCTGATAACATCAAAACGGTAGTTCTGGGGAGCAGGGCAAAGGTACAACCTGAATGCAGTGCCAGGGTTACAGGCACCTGAATAGATGGGTCTAAAAGGAGCAGCCTCCAAGGGTAGAATGAACATGGTGCTGCTTGGAATCTGTAGCACATGAGAGCCACGCAGTCATGAGAAAAATAAAGAACATTAAGCAGAGAGACATAGGAGCCAACAGAAGGGATGAACATGATGAAGGTAACATGAAGGCTTCAGATTAGAAATTCCCCAGGGACTTGTGATGGATGCTTGTGTTTTAGCTGTGTAGCTCTAGTAGAGAAATGCAGGGCCCTGGCTGACAGTAAGGGATGTGCAGAACAGGTGACTCTATTCTAATCCTGTTTGGGATGTAGAAGGAAGGGCTGTGTGGCTGTGTGGCTGTGTGAAGGATCACTATAGTCTGGTACAACATGTGTGTATGTTAGGGGGTGGTAACCAGAACATATCTATCTACTCTAACTTGGCTGTGTGTGGTGTGTGGTGGTCAGAGCTTGTATGTCTGGCCAAACCTCTTGTTTTGGCGGTGGGAGCCAGAACATGCAAATCTAGTCTAATCTTCTATATGATATTGAATAAACTAGTCAGAGAAAGTGGGACCATCTAACCTGGGGTAGGTTGTGGGGCATAGCTGCCATAGACGGAGGGTTCTTCTAAACTGGTGTGTGCTTAAGCTGAGCTGTGGTTCCTGGAGACATAGACTCTCAACTGTAATTTCCAGATGTGTCTGAGAATACTTGTCTGGATTTCTGAGGGTCTTTTTTTTTTTTTTTTTCAACACTAACCTTTATAGAAGCTTTACCTACTTACAATAATTGTATCTTAAAGTCAGCTATTAGTGTCTCTTCATGTGCATCTGAATATCATCTATTTAGACAAAACAATCCCTCAGAAGGCAGTTTTGATTGGTGAGAGATCCAGCCAATGAGATTCTGAGCATTCTGCCCCAGAACTGTTGCTCTCCAGCCAGTTTCCACATGACCTTCTGTTTTTATTGCTTGCTGAGTGTGATAAACCTGTGTTGTTCCATAGTCCAGTTTGGGACAGTGGACCATGCCAGGAAGCTTGGTAAGGTAGAGTGGATCTGAGTCCTCAGCACCCAAGCATCTACCTGAGAGAGTGGGCAGCTCCCTGCTCCCTGCTCCCTGCCAGATTCCTGGCCTGGAACACATGTTACACTCCCAATGTTGGTCAAGTAGCCCAAAACAGAGTTCTCCATGTTAATGAGGTATCAAAAGGTCCTGAGGGTTTAGCCTATAAGCATCCCTTCCCAGACATACTTCCCTGAGAAAGATATTTAATCTCTGGTCCACCCTGAGAAGTTGGTATGGATCCATTTTCCACGATGAACATTCAATAAACGGTGTGAACAAACATGGACTGTCTCTTCCATTGAAACTGCTGTGGGGAGCATGGAGAAGTCCTTCACCTACAGAGCTGCAGCCTAAGTCTCCTGTAGAAGGCCTCTCTGTGCTTCCAAACAACTGCTGCCACTTTAACTGATGAGCTAAGCCATAGTTCCCCATTTCCTTGGCTCTAGGTTCTAAAGCCCAGCACACAAAGGCAGTGGTACAGAGAGAAGCAGTCAAGCACTCAGTGTATTTCGCTTCCCCAGCAGAGTGTCCCACACCCCAGTGGTGGGGCAAAATGTGTACCTGCAGTTTGAGGTACTGCCTTCTAAGTCCTTGACTGCAGAGGGCAACAGTCTGCTTGTTTCCTCAATCATATAGGTGACTGGACAGAATTTGGCTGGGAAACAGGGAGGGAATGGTCAATCAGGCTTTGGGTGACTCAAGGGAGGAATAAGCTTTTAAGGTCATTAAAAATAACAGGAAGTTCTGTGTGACCCTCCTGTCTGGCACACAGAAACCACTGACATTGGATACATTCCCTTGAGAAACCATTTGGCTGCAGGTTTCCTTTTGTTAAGACATGAAAGGTCACGTTCTACCCTCTGCAGTAGAGAGCTGCCATGTCAAGTGCTATGCTTTCAACTCATAGATGTAGAAACCTTCTGTAAATTAATCCTCAGTCCTCACTTTATTATTTTAGCAGAAGCACATGGATGATTCTGCCTTAGTCTGCTGGCAGTTACTGGCAGTGCTGTCCTGTCTCCTCTCCGTGTCATCATACCTCTCCTCTCTGCCTAGTGTCCTATGATGTTGACAGACTCAGGCTGTAAGGAAACCTTTGTGCCTTTTATTTTTCTCTTGCACATCTGTTGGAAATCTGTTTTGAATACTTCCTGCTATGGTGTCCAAACCTTGGGGATATGACCACTGGCTCACCAGACTCATGGCATATGCTTCAACTAACTTAAATGTCATATGTCTCCTTTTAAAAGAAAATTAAACATCTAAAATACATGCATGGCTCTCGTTTTCTTGACTTTCTGTCATTTCTAGATTTAAGCTCATATTATAACTGCCATGGCTTTGTTGTTGTTGTTGTTATCAAACTGCTAGTATCTTAGTTTTTTTTAAAATAGATTCTTCTCTCATACAAGACATCTAGACCAGTTTCCTTCTCTCTTCTTCTTGCAGAACCCTTTCAAAATTCCCCTCGGCCCCAAATCCACCCCTATTTCTTGTTCTCTTCACAAAAGAGCCAGATTCTGAGAGACAACAACCAAACATGACAATAATAATAATTAATAATAATAATAATAATAATAATAATAATAATAATAAGACAGGAAGACAGGAAGAAAGCTGGAGAAGGCATCCCACCAGGAGAAAAAGAGTCCCAAGAACAATCAAAGGAGTCAAAGACACCCCCACTCCCACAATTAGTCTCACACACCAAGCTAACAGACACAATATGTATACAGAGGACCTGTGCAGAACCATACAGGCTCCATCCTTGCTGCTTCAGTCTTTGTGAGCCAATATGCAGCCTGCATGGTTGGTCTAGTGGGTCATGTCCTCCTGGCGTTCTTCATCCCCTCTGACTCCTACAATCTTTCAATCCCCTCTTCTATGAGATTCCCAGAGCTCTGAGAAGAGCAACCTGATGGAGATATCCAATTTAGCCTTCCCACATAATGCTCTCATTGTGCGTCTCTACATCCACTCTCATCTGTTGATGGAGGAAGCCTCTCTGATGACAACTGGACAAGGCTCCAATCTATGAGTTTAGCAGAATATCCTTAGGATTCATTACATTTATTTATTTATTTATTTATTTGGGCTAACTGTGTTTGGTTCTATGTCTCAGTCTCTCATTCCTGGCCATCCAAGCAGTATGTGGCATGGGCTCCTTCTAGTGGAGTAGGCTCCAGGTTAAGTCAAACATTGGTTGGCCACTGCCAGTGTTCACACCACTCCTACATGTTGTTGCTAGCATTGCTCCAGCACATCTTGTAGGCAGCACAGATTGAAAGTTGGTGGTTTAATGGCTAGGTTGGTGTCCAGGCTCCATATAGCTCAGATAACCTCTCCATGTTCAATGAACTGTGTGGATGTTGTCTGTGGCAATGGAACTGGGCTGTCAGTTTGCAGGGGGAAACCTTTGTCAACATCAGCCTAGCTGTTTGAGGATCTCTGCCAGACATCTCAGCCAACACCTCAGATATGTAATTTTCTTAAGTCTGTCGTAATGAAATTCAATAGATTCAGTAGCTTATGCTTATCTTTTCAAGATGTCAAATGCCGGGAAGCTGGGAACAGGGTTTGAGAAGGGCTGTATTTCTTCTGCTGAGCTTCCCTCCTCGGTTTATGTGCATTGTCTCTTTCCTTAGTCTTGATGAGGATTTTTCCCTTAAACAGGGGTCCCAGCCTCCTTTTCCTGTTAGGACCTCAGTGACATTGGAATAGAACATGATTTTTTTCTTAATCATCTCTTTACAGACTCTGTCTCCTAAAACAGTCCATTCTGGAGTACTGGGGGAAGGGAGGATCGGGAATCTAACCTATGACATTCAGGAGTCACAATTGTGTTCATGTTAGTATGCATCTTGTCTGTCCACTCTCTTAATGTATGAGGTGTTGAGAAATTAAGTACCTCATCCTCTAATCATACATCTGTTTTGTGTCAGAGCAGAGTTATGACTTGGGCCCTCTGATGCTTCAAGCAATTATTCTACACATCGCTGCTCTCACCTGAAATCTGAGTTATGTCTGGACTGCTGATGTCTTCCCTCTACTGCCCAATGTGTTTGCTCAGCACCACTGAATCCTCTGTACACCAGTCCCTTCCTCCCCTGGATGCTGAGCAGTCACTCACATGCTGTCCCTCACACATCCCCTTATCAACCTCTCCAGTATTCCAGTCCCTTGTGCAGTATCATGGGAAAGATTTGCCTTCTAATTCCTCTCTAGACCCCACCTCTTTCTTCATGTATTCATAGGTTGCTTCCTGGGAATGGACATTTTACCCTTCAATGGGAAATGCTAACTTGCTCAGCAGCTGTGGTTTTCTCTCACTAAGCGAGTATTCTAGACACTGGCCTTGTTCATTTCATCCCTGAAAGGAAAGCATTGCTTTCATAAAGCTCTTTCCTCCTGAAAAATTCAGAGTGCTCTGAGCATGGTCTGTACGTGCAGTATGCATTTAGGTGAGTGAGTAGGTGGCAAGTATTTTTACCCCATTTTATTAAAGAAGAATTCACTGCAAAACAGTGCCCCCCTGGAAGGCTGAGCAGCTTGGACTGAGCCAGTCTCTGCCCTGCATGTTTTATCCACCATCATCAACTGACTGAGGACAAACAGAACAGATTGTGGACAGAAGAACATCTTTTGCAGGGAATACACACACACACACACACACACACACACACACACGCACGCACACGCACATGCACACACATAGTTAAATCGCTTCCAGGTGACAGTGACTCTAGAGTTGTGGAGTGTGAATGTCAATGGTATCTGTAATGAGCCTGACAGAGAAATTGCTCTGAAAGAACAACACACTCAGAACCATGAGTTAGAAGGATTAGAACCCACCTGTCTTTCGACTCAACTCAAATACCAGTTCTGTAGAAACACCCCCTCCTCCCCTGCTCTGGATCCTTTATCTGTTCTTCTTTTGTGCTATAATTGTTTTCTTTAGCCTTGGTTTTGGTTTTCTTCTATATTGTTTACCCATGATCACCAGTGCTCCAAAAATATTAAATAGAAAATTACAGATGCTGGGAAGATGGCTCAGTTGGTAGAATGCTTGTCATGCAACCATAAACACCTGAATTCAGATCCCCAGCATCCACATGAAAGCCAAATGAGGTGGCACACATCTGTAACTCACACAGAAACAGCCAGATCCCTAGAGCTTGCTTCCTTGCCAGCCTAGCCAATCAGTGAGCTCCAGGTTTAGTTAGCTATCATGTCTCCAAAGAACAAGGTGGAGAACAATAAAGAAAAACAATCTGTCTTTACTTCTGGCATCCACACACATACGTGCATACATATGTCTGAGCACTTCCTCCCACACACACCCACATACACATGCACACACACACTCACTCACACACACACACACACATTTACATATACTATACTAAAATACAAAAATATACCCTACAGAAAAAATTATAGAAATGACATTGCAAGATTTTTGAGTCACACACTGTCCATAGTAACAATGATAATTTGCAGCATCCCAGTGCTTCCTCCCTAGGATCCTGCCATCACTCAGTGTATCCTTACTTATATGCCTTCCTCACATAGAGTCACATAGTAGCTACTTCAGTTGTCAGGTTGGTTGTCGGAGTATCACAGTACTTATTTTCAGAGTAACCTTTGTTTTCACTAATAATCGTTCAAGTCGGGGGGCAGGAGAGATGGCTCAGCTGTTAAGAGCACTGACTGCTCTTCCAAAGGTCATGAGTTCAAATCCCAGCAACCACATGATGGCTCACAATCATCCGTAATGAGATCTAATGCCCTCAGTGTCTGAAGACAGCTACAGTGTACTTATGTATAATACATAAATAAAGCTTTAAAAGAAATAATGGCCCAAGTCACTAAAATTGACGATGGAGTTGCTTCTTTTAAGTAAAAAAATTAAAATCCTTGGATTTATCATATATGTGGCAAAAGAAAACATACAACATTTACATGGTTTAATAGTATCCGTTCTCAAGTTCCTACCAGGGTCATGGGATGTGCCCCTCACTAATAAGGGAAAGTTCTTTATAACTCATTGGGCTCAGTTCTGTTAACCATCTGCATGGAGTCCATGAAGTTTTCACCTCTGTGACTGTGTACCCCAAAATGTTTTCTGGAGTGAAATGAAAGGAATTGATCTGTAGTGTTTTAACTGTCATCTTCTTGGGATGTCATGAATCCCTTGAAAGGCACAAAGAAGCCTGCTTAGTTTGTCCTCTCTACCAGCTCACTGCTTGACTAGATTGAAGAAGTCTTTCTCTTGGACCAAGACTTTGATATAATAGACTGGAGAGCATGATTCAACAAGCCACTTAATCTCCAGCTTCTCCAAGACCAGCAGGTGTCAACTTGCATGTGGAGCACGGAGTTTGCCTTTACCTCCTGCAACCTTTCCCCTTGGATGGACACAGCAGAGTGCCGACCTGCTAGGTATTGACCTCCCAGGAGGAGGCAGAGCAGCATTGGATGGCTCAGGCTTCCAAGTGTCTGCTGCTTCTATAAAAAGTGCTTTAAATAGAGCTGCCTGTTAAAAATAAGTACTGCCAATTCTCAAGCTGCCCCCGTGTTCCCCTCATTCTTGCTCCCTTGGATGTTTTTCATGATGCCACAAAAGTCTGAAAAACTTGGATAATGGAGAGGAAAAGAGAGCAAGCTCTTTTGTCATAAGGATGAACCATGAGTCATCTGTTCTGACTCACCTTGAACATACAAAGGAAGCCAATCAGCAGGGAGCAGTCTAATGGGATGTTTCTCCAGTGACTCATGCAGGCCTGCAACAAGGAGCCTGGAGCAAACCAAACAAGTGTATTTTTAAATATGGGAGGGAGCATTTCCTAGGACAATCTGATACGGTGAGTCCTACACACTTGCTGGCTTATTTTAAGCCAGACCCTGAAATGTGTGGGCATAGTCTCCACAGAACCTTCTCTGGTGATTGTGTTTGGTTTTTCTATGTTTAAAGGGGGTGTTTAATGATTAAACAGCATTAACAGGAACTTAATACTCCAGGGCAATATGTCTACATGAGGAGATAAGAGCTTTCTAATCTAGGGACTCCATTGCCTTTGCTCCTATGCACAAAAGGCTGCTTCATGTCTAACTCTATACTGTACATGACAGAAAAGTAATAGCTCAAGCCCCAAGATGCTTAGATTTTCTACAGAGGGACACAGAATGGAAAAACAAGCAGAGGTTATAACTTGGAAAACATGTGTAATGGAAACACTTAGGAAGATCTCCCTATGGAAATGGGTTAAAGAGACCCACAAAAGGTGGACATGAGTCCATAAGTTCTGGAAGAACTATACTTGCTGCTACTAAAGGAGGAGGAGGAGGAGGAGGAGGAAGAGGAGAAGGTGGTGGCTGCAAGGTGAAGAAAGTCACTTAAGGCAGAGGGAAAGGCCAGTGTAAATGTGGAGAGATCATGCAAACTCATTCTGGATTGGCTCATTCTATTATGTTCTAAACATGCCCAAATTGCTTGTTTCTATTCTAGAAGTATAGGCAAGCTCATTCTAGAGGGTTTAGTTTTTGAAAACTGTATCCCTCTTGCAAGATCTTCCATTTCCCATGGCCCTTGACTCTATGAGTCTCTTAACCTCTATGAGTATTCCAAGTGAAACACACATGTTTGATGCTTCAAAGCTAATGACCACATATGAAGACAAGCCTGCACTGTTTGTCTTCTGGATCTGGGTTACCATCTTTGTTTCCAGTCACATCTATTTGTTGCATCTGTTTATCTGTTAATTTCATAATTCCAAGAAAGGATTGTCTGAAGTAGGCTTGGTGGGCATGTTTGTGGAGGATAGTCTTGATTATGTGAATTGAAGTGGGAAGACCCACCCACTGTGAAGGGAATCATTGATTGGGAAGAGAATCTTGTACTGTATAAGAGAAAGTGAGCAGAACACTAGCATGCATCAGTGAACCCAATGCTTTGGGCTCATCACTGTGGATGTAGTATGACTAGTTGACTCAAGTTCCTAGTGTCTTAACTTCCCTACATGGACTGTAAACTGGAATTGTGAGCTGAATAAACATGTTTTCACTTCTCCCTTAAAAAGGCAAAGAAAAAGAAACAAGAAAGAAAACAACAAAAACTATCCCTGAAATTGACTACTGAGGGACTGGCAGGGTCAAATAATAAGAAGTTAAGAATTTGCTGAAGAATTTTGAGCAGAGGGAATGTAGAGCTACAGTTAAGTTATAATTGTTGTTCACTAGGGGTCAGTGTGGCCTACTGATCCACTTTGAAGGTGACACTGGACAAACAATTAAGCAAGAATTTCCTAGGCTGTTAGGTTTTGCTCTCTGAGGCCCTCAGAGCTGTCTAATAATTATGATGGGTTCACAAGGACTCCACATTAGTGAAGTACACTGGCATACTGTAAGAAACTTGGTGTCTATCTGGGTGACTTGGTGGAACTCAGCCCACATTAAAATGTCACAGGCATATTATGTGTGTAAAGGAATGCTAATAAAGATGATGTAATCTCTTTGGAACTTGTGTAGTGCGCAGGATTGTGGTCTCAATGGTGAGGTGGCTAATACAGGGGGCTCAAATGTTAGAGTTCAGCTGAGGATATATACAGTAAGAGCCTATGTTTTGTTTTATGGAGCAGTTTCTATAAAATAAAAAGTTCATAACAGGAAAAAGTGCTTGCTCCCATCCCCAGTATCCACGGTGTGGAAGGAGAGAGCTGACTTCTTTGAGTTGTACTCTGACCTCAAGACTCACTTCATAACATTCCCACATGCATGTGATCAATATCTCTCTCTCTGTCTCTGTCTCTCCCTCTCACTCCCTCCCCTCCCGTCCCCCTCCCCCTCTCTCTCTCACACTCACACACACATACAGAGAGAGAAAGAAAGAGAGAGAGAGAGAGAGAGAGAGAGAGAGAGAGAGAATACAACAATGAAGGTTGAAAAATCCATTTGTCAGAGAACAGTTTCAAAACATGTTATAAAATTGAGCAACTAAGATGTAAAGTAAAGGAATGGGAAGTCAAGTGCCTTTGAGCATGAACTTTGTTCCTGGAGAAGAACATTTCATCTGTACTTTCAACTGAGGTTAAGCCATCTTACTTCTAGTCTCATTGTTAGTCAAGTTTCTTCGTTAAGGTGTGTTCTTTTCTAAAACAGCCTTTTCCTGGTAAAAGTTTAAACAGATAGAGAAATTGTGCCAAGACTCTGGAAGGCAACATAGCCCTTACTAAACTTGGTTTAGGATCACTTCAGCTGGAGGCAAAATCTGTAATGGAATCACACTTACCTGAGAGGACTTAGAGATCTTATTAACACTTCAGGAGTTCATTCTTGTAAACTAAAGGAAGCAAGGAGAACGGGGGACACGCTTAAGAATGTGGGTGATAACTACGTTTTATAAAATCATCTTTTCCCATCAATTTAAACCTAACTTTATTATACACTAAGACATACTTTACAGGTGCACCTGTGCTCAGGGTACAGGAACAAGCAAGCTATGTTTTCATAACACAAGTAATTTTATTAACTGAAAAACATAATCATTTTTATGATGCCTCTATGTTTAAAACATTTCATTGCAATCAGGGACCACATCTGGATAGTTCCTGCTTTCTTCTCAACAAAGCTGACACTAACAACCCTAGTATTGTTTTTTTGTTTTGTTTTGTTTTGCTTTGTTTTTTGTCTGTTTGTTTTCGAGACAGGGTTTCTCTGTGTAGTCCTGGCTGTCCTGGAACTCACTCTGTACCAGGCTGGCCTCGAACTCAGAAATCTGCCTGCCTCTGCCTCCTAAGTGCTGGGATTAAAGACGTGCACCACCACTGCCCAGCTTAGTATTGGTTTTTTGTAAAGGAGTGAGATTTAGTTCTTACATGATATTTTGTTTAAAGAAATCAGAGCGAATAGATTTGTTTTCAATATAATTTATCTAGTTTTCCTTTTCTAAAATCTTTGTCACATGATAATTGTACATATTCATGTTGTATGGTGTAAATATATGAACACAATGTGTAATGTTCAACTTAGGGTAAATGGCTTTTAACTTGGCTACTTATTTGTCAGATATTCTAATACCCAGGAAAGTTGGAATGATTCTGGGTATATAGGATCAGTCAAGATCATTATGCACTTTTATGCCAACTCTGGGCAAGCCTGCATCTCTTCTTAGGCAACTGTCTAGGACCAGTGGCAGAGCTGGGCCCAGGAGTCTTGAGTGCACTGTGCATGTACCAGTTTAGTTGAGAGAATCTTTATGCCAACTGTGATCTAGAATTACTTTGGCTCTGCTTCTCTGATTCGGTGACCCAGGGAAGTTACACAGCTTTCTTTGCCTCCATGATTCAAGAACTTAGTCTGTGACCAAGCATGGTAGCACATGCCTTTAACCCTACTAGCACTTAGCAGGGTGTAGCACAGAGGCAGGTGGATTGCTATGAGCTTGCGTCCAGCCAGGTCTACACAATGAGGATGAAGTCAGCCAGAGCTACTTAAAGAGACTATGTCTCAATAAAGCACAACAAAAAAAAGATTAAACCTGTCTCATGGGTGCCCTGTGAGAATTAAATAGTAACTGTAAAGCACCAAGAAGAGAGACTGGTATATATGACAGTAAGATTGGAAAATGTCAGGTTGTGCTGCCACATCCAAGCACTGTGTATTCAGACCCACCACAGATAAAGAGGTAAATCTTCAGGAAAATAGTCAATCAGAGGATTTTTCTTTAGCTTTGGTTTTTGAGACAGAGTCACACTGTGTAGCTGAGGCTGGTTGGAAGTCACTACATAGTCCAGACTCATCACACTGTGTAGCCAAGGCTGGCTTGGAATTCAGTACATAGTCTAGGCTACATGAAACTATGGCAGGACTTCCTCCTCAGCCACTGCATCCACTTGGCGTAATTTTATTTAGTTAATTATTATTAAACCACTTCAGATAAATATCCTAAGGAATTTTAATGTTTTTCTCATGGTAGATGCTCTCGGTTAGTGTAAAGACTTTTATACCAAGTAAACATTAAGCCCTGGCTTCTGTTACTGCTGGTCAGTGAGCTGAATGAGTATACAGCTTTTCTTTCAGTTCTAAAACACTGTCCAAAATCAAAATAGGAGAAGAAACAGTTAATTTGTCTTACAATACCAGTTTATAGTCCATAATTAAGGGAAGCCAAGGCAGAAATTTGAAGGCAGGTGGGCTTGGTATTCCTACCACATTTATTACTT
The DNA here is from genome assembly GCA_019843965.1 of Rhynchomys soricoides. Classification (NCBI taxonomy): domain Eukaryota; kingdom Metazoa; phylum Chordata; class Mammalia; order Rodentia; family Muridae; genus Rhynchomys; species Rhynchomys soricoides. The sequence continues at coordinate 689,082 of JADRCH010000130.1, read as the reverse complement.
CAGACCAGTGAACTTACTTCATAGCTATGAAGTACAGCAGGGACTCTAGAGGAGGGTAGCTTATACTCACTAGCTTTCTTATCCAGTTTAGGACCATCTGCCGAGGGATGGTGCCACCCACAGTGGGTCTTTTGACACCAGTTAACAATCAAGACAATCTCTTATAGACATGTCCATAGGCCAATCTGCTCTAAGCAATTTCTCAACTGACTCTAGATATCAATTGACAATTAAAACTAACCAAGACAATGAGCTACTGCTTGTTCCCTTAGACAACAGGACTGATACCAGAAGCTTCCCATGGAATTGTTAAGAAGATAAACAAAAATTTATGTAAGAAAATAATCCTAGTAATTGTGTTTCCAGGCAACTTTCCTACTTGGTCATATCTAATGCCCCAAGTATCATGGGATTAAGATTATGTCCTTTTCAAATTTTTTAGCTAGTTGTTACTCTGTCCACATGTTGAGAAACTTCTGTTTGCTCCCTTCAAAGCTCTCACATAATCCTTGACCACAGAGTGTGATCCTTGTGTGTTTCTATTTAAGGTACTGAACAGAGCTGTTTGAGGTAAAAAAAAAAAAAAAAAAAAAAATGTTAGGGATTTAACTCGTTGCTTATTTACTGATAGGAATCTCTAGCCTTCCAAATCTCACATTGGCAAGGGCATGCTTATCAGTAGATTACTCTCTCATGGTCACCCATGCTTCCTTAATTCCATCCCCCAGGGTTAGGCCCTGTTAACAGTGCTAAGCAAGCTTTGAGGCTATAGGACAGGATAAGAAGGCCCTGCAGTGAGCAATAAACTCTGCGCCTGTGCAGAGCTGGGGGATGGTTAATGCAGATCTCCACTGCTGGGACTGGCTTGTAGAAGAGGGATGCATCTTTGTGTTTTAAAAACATAATCAGATTTTTTTTTCTGTTGAAATTGTATAAGTTTGCTTCCATTATAATAGCCTTCATTTTTTGAGAGGATCTCTACAGTCTTTATAATATTCTTTATAATAGTCTTCAATATTCTCTTTCTCAAGGGTTTCTTTCCTCTGTTTATAATATTCCTTGTCTTTTTAAAGGAGACTCTACACTGTTTTTAATAGTCTCCATTGTCCTTTTTGCAGAATCCAATTTGCAGGACAGCTACAGAATATATACCTTTTTTTTCTTTCTTTTTTACAATTTTGTTTAATACTAGGTCCCTACTGTGTTTAGAAAGCCAAATTAAAACAAACTGAAGAGTAAGTCTGAGACAGAGATGAAAGAATGAGATAAAGTATGTCAGCCAGACTCTGGCAACTTTAAGCTACGCTATTGTAACAAAAATAATTCACGCTCAGGGATGGATAGCAAATATAACTTGATGGCCAACTGAACTCATGACCTGATGTTTTTCTTCATCTTCTTTTAAGAGAACATCTAAGATTAGTTTAAGAAAGTCAAGGTTGAGTAGACACACACTGGGTCATTTTGAAAGATGAACTATTTTAAAGCATCAGGTAAAGATGTATGTGATGCGGCACCTTCTTGAGTGCGTCTCCTTCTGTCTGCTGCCCCATGACAGTAGGGCTATGATGGAGCTGATTGCACAAAAGCTTGGGGATATGCTTCATGTCCTGTCAATGAAAGGATGGCATAATAAAAACCACAGAGAAGGAAAGAGTGCAGCTGGTGGTGCAGTATGGATGGGAACCAAGAGAACAAGTGTGAGTTACTGTGTTCCTGAAAGGTTGAGAAAGTGGGAGCCATGAAGAGACCAGACATGACTAACTCACAGTCTTATTTCTCGTTTGCTTGAGTCTTGTTTCTCGTTTGCTCGCTAGTCTGAGGGACTCTGGAAGGCACAGAAGATAGAGTCTACAGAAGCCTGAGGGGTGAAGTGTCCGTAGCTAGTAATATTATTTGGTCTACATCTGAGGGAACAAGAAGTGGGGAGTTAATCTGAGATCTTGTCTTGCAAAGAGGAAGTTGAGCTGACTTGTCCCAGATGAAGCAGCTAGGGAAGCAAAAAGGCCAGATTCCTCCTGCTGCTAAGCTTTGTGCTGTTGCATTTGAGTCTGTGCCCACCCATACTGGTTAGGGCAGTCTGTGGTATACTCATTCAAATGGTAGCATCCAAAACCACTTCTGCAGACCAGTACAGGTGCATCTTGATGCACAGAATTAAACTTCACATTGACCTCCCAAAGCCAGGTAGCCGGTATTTATCAGGCTGAGTGTGCTACACATTGACGAGCATTGCAAAGCCACATGACTGAGTCTGCTTTCCAGTAAATGCTCTCCCTGTACCTGCTTTGCATCCTTGGGCCAAAAATGTGCAGTCTTATCCCTGGAAGTGGCTCCAGAAATGATGTGGGTTTTTTTCCCCATCAGATAATGTCCCAGGGATGTGTATTCTGTTCTGTCCGTTTCTAAATCTGAGTTAGAGGAAAAAGGAGAGACGCAGGCACATATCAGCACGATCATTTTATAATTATAAGCAAACTCTCAGGGGTCTCTTCATGCCTGTTATCAGAAATCTTCAGTTACTGGAATTTCTTTATATTTGCTTTTGGCTAAATAGCTCACAAGATGACCTTGGCGATGCTACTTTATGACTTATGAGAAGAACTGGGCTAAGTCATGGGAACATAACTCACTAAGACTCACCACAACTTAAATCAAACTTTTTTTTATTAAAATATAAATAACATATAATATAATAGCGTGTGTGTGTGTGTGTGCATGCGCGTGTGCATTTTATGGCACAGAGCACTTGATACATGGCAGATGTCCCTCCTTTCTCTACCCCACTCCTTCTATGTCTTAAATTCAGTGAGTGGATATGCAGGTTTTTTTACTGGAGACCCAGTTATTTTCTTTTATTTTTCAATCCCTGTGCAAATAGTATCTTTACATAATTACTCTGGTACTGTACTTTTCTAAGTCTTTGCATTTGGTGGTTGGTATTGGGTGGAATTTGCCATTTGAGCTATATACACTAATTGCTAATACGTTTGTCTTTGTGATGTTTATATTTGATAACATTTGAATCACTTTACATTTATGTCTAAATCCCCACAGCTCAGTGAGATCAAAGGTACTGTCTTTTTATTTTAATGAGAAAATTAAGATTCAGTACAACCACAGGGCACTCAAGATCCTGTTGCTACTCAGTGGTGATACCAGGATTGGTACCCAGACCAACCTCCTGTAGTATCTCTGGCCTTCTGTTTCCACAGTCTTCATGATTGGGGCATTGCCTCAGGAAATTTTGGGGGAAGTAAGTGTCTTGCTGTGCTGTGTGTCTTGATTTTCAGCATGAACATTGGTTTAGTATTTCTTTGCTTGTTCTCCAGACCCTGGAGAAAGGTCTACAAGGAAAGTAAACAGTGAAGCATTGGATTCACTGTTTCTGTCTATTTACTGTGGATTTCATACTAGTTTTAGGTTTGGTAGATGGTAAAAGGATCAACCAGAGTTCTATTAAAGCTGACTTCAGGAGCTGTGAAGTGCTGAGAAAGTTGAAAACCTCCAACTGTGTCTGAAGTAGTGGCAGTGGGGTAGTTGCTTCTATATTGGGTAAATTTACAGAAATGAGCAAAGTGCAAGTTTATTGCCCTGGCTCTCCTCACCTCTCCTATCTACACAAGATTCTAAACTTTAAGCATCTTCCCACACAGTGTTGCTCTGCACAATCAACCGGCCAAGGCTTCCAGGTCAAAAATAGAAAACCTAAGGACCTTGCTATTCTACGGAATAGCAAGAAGACTTCCTGCACACACACACACACACACACACACACATACACACACACACACACGCATCTTAGAATTGATAAATGTATAATCTGGGCTTACCGTAGAACCACAGATAGTCTTAATGTGAGTTTCTGTGCCACAGATAGCTGCTGACATTTTGTGACTGCTCTGGCAATTGCCATGAATTAAATTCTTTTTAGTGTATATGACTTATCACCTCTTCCTTGTAATTCACAATTTTACAACAAAATGCCATATGTGTTAGCCCTATATATTAATCTTTCAAAATTCACATTTTCAAAGATGATTGTTAGTCAAATGGCTCACAATGTCATGGTAGAAATGGTATAATTTTCCCAATGCTTCCAAAGCCTATGGCTCATGTTATTGCAAATGGGTTTAAAGACTCTCTTTGCATAACTCAGGTCATAGAGAGCTTTTTAGCATCTTAAAAATTACATGTGTCTGAGAAAATTACCATGATAGAGCAAAATTGGTCTATATTTGCGTGTGTCTTCTTGTTATCTCAGCTTTAGTCAGCTACTTTTCTTTTGTAATGGTATACATTAGGTGGCATGAATCAGTTGAAAGGGTATAAAAATAACTAGCAATTTTCTTATGAAGAATAAATACTAGCACAAAAAACATTAAGCTAAACCAAGAAATGCCATGTTGATGCTTTAACAAAGATGCACAGATGGAATGTGTAGCCATCTCATCTCGAGAGGGAGAGATAGGAACTGTGAAGCTTGGTGCAGACGCAATCTCCAAATTCTATAACTTTTGATGAGCATTAGAGAGTAAGAAATAAAAAAAAAAATCACAGTCTCATGTGCGCACATGTTTTGTGTGTGAAGGAGAGAGAGAGAGAGAGAGAGAGAGAGAGAGAGAGAGGGAGGGAGGGAGAGAGTGCTGGGATTTGGAGTTAGCAATATATTACCCTGTGTTATGTATAGGTATACTTTCAATGAGATCTCAGATGTGGGTTTTAAGGTCATAGGGCATTTTTAGAACCAGTTCTTCCTTCCTGCTCATAGTATATTTACCACAGTGCACAGGCCATCATTTTCTAAGAACCTCATGACAATATGGGCTTCATTTCATATTATCCAATAGAAAATAAGAATATAACTACTTTGGCAGGTGCTGCTGATTTGAATGACTTTTTCTATTCTATGTGTTCTTGTACTGGAGGCTAAGTCCCCAGTGTAACTGTAAGAAATAGAACTTTGAAGAAATGGTAACTAGTCAGTCACTGGGAGCATGGCTGTGCTTAGGATTATTGCTGGTTTCTTAGAGTGAATTAGTTCTCTTATACAAATAGGTTGTAGAAAATTTGCTTTTTTCGTCCTAGGATGCAATATCTCCTTCTTACAAACATTCCCACAATTTTTTCATCTCCATGTAGACAAAAGACCTTAGGGGCAGCAGATGTTAGCACAAAGTTCTTGGACCCTTAAAACTGTGAGTGGTATAAACATCCTCTCTATACAAAGCCTCCAGTCTCCAGCATTTTCTTACAGCAAAGCAAAAGGGATGATAATTCTGCTAAATAAGTGTGTCGCACGCTTATGTTAATTTTAGAACTTACATGTGTAGATTATAGTTACTTACAAATGAATTAGATGTTGGCAAATTAACATTCTAACTTAACCCTGAAAATGTCCTTATATTCCAAACTAACAGACCAGTGAGTCAATTCTCTTGTACAAAATGGAATCTCGCTGAGATAAAAATAGTGTGCTTAAGAACAATTTGACTTTAAAAATGCCATACTATTTTTATCTCATTGAATGCTTCTCTCTAAATTTCATTTATAAAATCATTGCCTGCTGCTTCAATTTTTTCTTCAATAGGAGTTGCTGTTTTCTTTTAAACACAATAATAAACTCACCCTCTTATAAATTTTTTAACTCTCTGAATTAAAGACTATTCTTGAGACCCAGTTCTTCTTTGTGATTGTTCACAAACTCTCCTATGTGTGTGGCCTTGGACATCATGGACAAGCCCATGACTGATGGGCTTGGTAATCCTCTTGATCCAAACTACATTGAGCTCCCTCTTGCGGTTACCACTCCCACCCCCTCAGTGACCTGATAGAATTCTTTTTAGTGTTTCATGGGAGAAGACTGTGGAGTAGATCACAAAAAGATTTTCCTGTATAACCAGCTGGTACAGCTAGAAATTATTGGAACCTCAGTAGTTTAACTGAAAGCATCTGTTATCACAGAGTCGTGGAACAGCTTTACCTTTCTGACAGCTCTTGCCTCCAAGTATATAAGATTATTTCAATGGATTCAATGACAGCTAATCTCTTTGGCCATGTGACATATCATGGAAAGAGGGAACCTTAGCTGAAAAAATGGCTCCATCAAGATTGCCTATAGACTTGTCCGCGGGAACATTTTACTGGTTGCTATTTGATGTAGAAGGTCCCAGCCCACCGTGGGTAGCACAATACTTAGGCAGGTGGACCTTGTATAAGGAAGGTAGCTGAGTAAGAATAAGCCAGAGAGCAAGCCAGTCAGCTTTGTTCTGTGGTTTCAAGCTCCTGCCTTGAGCTCCTGTCATGGCTTCTCTGGATGATAGACTGAAATCTGTAAAATGAAATAAACCCTTCCCTCCCTAACTTATTTTTGGTTATGGTATTTGTCTAGGGGAATACAAAGCAAACTAGGACAGACTCTGACTGTCTGTATTTTGAATGCTTTAGAGAAAAAACTGTATTACTAAATACTATGTTTGTTTGATTGTTTGTTTGTTTTTTAATATGGAAAGATCCTTAAAGAGTACCATGTCCATGGAAGCCCTATACTTGTTTCTTATGTATCATGTGATAGACTAATATGCCCCTGATTTGTTGTCTGCCTACTCCTCAGTGAAAGGGGCAAGTCATGTGCATGTTGGTACACACTTGTGTTCCCAGGAGGCTGAGTTAAGACTATGAGTTAAAGGGCATCCTGAAGACTGTTGAGGAACCCCACCTCAAACAAAGCAGACTAGAATAAAACAGGAGTGTAAGGTGATAGCAAGGCAGTCCTGCCATGAAGAGTCTGAGCACACTGACTGCAGACATGGAAGGAACACTAGATTTTGTTCCTGGCCCTTCTGCAGGGCATTTAACTCAGTTACTCCTTAGGTTTCTGTAGGAGTATCTTCAGGGGGGTGGGAATCTGAACTAAGAGTTCACAGCCCAGTGAACAGCTTTTTTTTTTTTTGTGAAATTTCGCCTTTGAAATCCCAATACTCCTACAGGTTTTAATACAATCAATGAGAATTATTGACTCCATTCCCTTCATATCTACTGGAACTCAGGGGCTACTCCTCCGTGTCTTCTCACTTTCTCATCTCTAGCATTATTGGAGTTTTGTATGCAGCTGTGGGGTGGTGATGAAGTAGTAAAGAATATGCACCAAACTCTTCACCATGTGCTTTACAGAAATGATTTAATGCTCTTGACCATCACGTGATCACAGGTCACAGTTGATGTAACAGGCTCTTGGTCATCTAAAGATAGATAGCATGTGAAGAAACATCAAATTTGAGGTTTGCATGCAAATATGTTTGACCAGAACACTTGTACTCACTGCATCCTGCACATGGTTTCTTAAATTACTATTCAAGTGCTTCCTAATCTTTAACTTTCCATAAGAATAATTATGTGTCTCAGCATAGTTTTAAGAAATGTAAAAACAGTGACTTTAGCACAGAATTCCAGAGGAAGAGTTTGGGTTGTTCTGGTGTCTCCACAGTGGCACCAAGAGCCTTTTCCAATTATCCAGGATACAGCCCTCATTTTTAGGCTGATGAAAGGGTTGTAGGAGCACAGTCATCGTCTTACATTCCAGCCACAAAAGAATTAAACTAGGAAATAAGGAACAAAGAGGGATAAGCCAGTGGAGCCTCTCCCCTATCTTCCCTGGAAACTCTCCTAAGAGATGCCGACTTTTCTGTTACTAGTCATGATTCGTTCATGTGATTTCTCTCAGTTAAAAGAGAGCATGAAAATTGTATTTTGCAGTTGCTTTCATTGTTATCAGGATCAAAGTTGGGTTTCTGTTTACATGGATCTGAAGTTTTGAGTTTCTTGAAATATATCAATTATATAAATTCATCCAGAGGGACCTTCACTAGTGACCAACTACCTGGGGTAACTTGGTATTTGGTAGCCTCTGAGAAGAGCTTTATGCAACAAAAGCTTAGAACTAGGTTGTGATTTTCTTGGTACTCAGGAGAATTGTCAAGGTGCAGTTTGACTCAGACTCAGAGAAAAGAGGAAAGACTCAGAAAACAATGTCCTGATAGCCTAAAATCTTCTTGGACCATAAATAGCAGGGGGATAATAGCCCTGAAATGTGACTTAAGTATTCATTGTTGACTACCTTGCAAGACTTTACTTTATAAATATGCTATGAAGAAAGAAGTATTGCTTTAGAATTATGCTTGGGAGGTTTAGCAGAGGCAGTTAACCAACAAACACAAATACAGAGGACGAGCACTACAGAGCAGCAGTGATGGGCTTTGGAGTCAATTCTACCCAGGTTTTCATCTTGAAACTACAATATGTGATCCATGTATAGTGGTCTAAACGAGAATGCCCCACATACACTCATATATGTGAATACTTGATCCTCAGTTGGTAAAATTGTTCAGGAAGGATTAGGAGGTGTGGCCTTTTTGGAGGCGCATTACTGGGCATGGGCTTTGAAGTTTAAAAAATTCAAACTATTCTCAGTTTGCTCTCCCTAATTCCAATTTGTGGATCAGGGTGTAAGCTCTCAGCGACTGCTCCAACACCATGCATGCATGCCTGCTCCTATTCTCCCTGCCATAATGGTCATGGACTTACTCTCTGAAACTATAAGCCCCCATTCAACTCTTTCATCTGTAAGTTATCTTGATTATGGTGTTTTTTCATGGCTATAGAAAAGTAATGAAGACACCATGCACCTTGAAAAGTCATCTCATCTCATCTTTCTGAATCTTGTATTTCTTATCTTTCAAAAAGGAAAAGAAAAAAAAAACCCTAATACACCGCTCATGTGCTTGCACATTACTGATTATAACGGACAAAATCTCCAGCCAGTGGTAGAATTGCTAGTTTTAGTACTGTGATCACAAGGGCATGTGTTCTCAACAGGCAGGCACTAACTGTGCACTTGCTGGGGAGCCCCATTGCATTGCAGGCCATGATCTGAGTTCTTGTTGAAGGATGTGTACAGGAGGTCCAGGGAAGTGCAGGAAGAAATTAATTTTCTAAGCAGCAGTAACCAGGAAATTCTCTGTGCTCTTAATGTCAGTGATGGCTGAAAGCCTATTGCTGGGTCAGCTGAATTGTAGGTTTCAAATGCTTACTTAGGGTCACTACAAAAAGATCATGATGGAAGGCTTCTTTTCCACAACTTTTGCCTTCTTCATATATAAAATGAAGATACTCATAATGTCCACCTCCCTGTCTTGTTACAAAGACAGTGCTTGTGGAGCCTAGCCTGTAATGTGCATCCAACATATGCTTCCTATTATGAGCTACTTCCCTCTTTCCACCCAACCAAAAACAGGGCTCATGGGTTTTGAAGCTGTCTCAGCTCCAGTAATGCTATAAAAATTTAACTAGGGCATAAAGTACACATATAATCACACTAGGTCCAAAAATGATTCTGTGATAATGTGATTAATAACGAGTTCTTGAATCGTAATAGCATCTTAAGTTGCTTCTGTAGACTTGTAAATTTCTTAGGCTCCAGTGCTTATGAAAGTGAGACTGGCGGCTCATTGCCCAGGGCAGCAAGCTGCACATTCTGCCTCTATTGGTGTTGCACACTCCCTAAATAGCTTTGTGTCTCAGGTCAGAACTTCACATTTGCTGGAGCCTCCCTGGGGTAGAGTGACTTTACTTGTGTGTTTGCTTTTCATTGCTGAGATGTGAACAAGCTTGACAAGGAAATCGAGGAAAGTCCTTGGAGCAGCATGCTGCTATCTGAGACTTGTCATGACCAGCACCTCTCTCCATGTTCCTGGTAATGTTTATCTTTTCCAGGACAGGCTTTCTATGAATTGTGCCAGGTGATACTCTCTAAAGCCTGAAAAGAAAGGAGAGTGATTTTCATTACTTCATTTTAGTTAAGAAAACACAAGTTAAGAAATTGAAAGTAAAATCTGGCTCAGTACCAAGGGAAAATATTTTAGTAAGGCCTAGTGATATAAACTTGTGATCTTAGCACTTGGGAGGTTGGGGCAAGGGAATTGTAAACTGGAGGCCAGCTTGGGGTATATGGTGACATTTTGTCTCAAAAACATTAATAAAAGATTGATTTACTAAGATTTGGTTCAATCTCCCCCAGAAAGAAAGAAAGAAAGAAAGAAAGAAAGAAAGAAAGAAAGAAAGAAAGAAAG
>JADRCH010000130.1:654760-678945 GCA_019843965.1 Rhynchomys soricoides | reverse complement strand
AAGAAAGAAAGAAAGAAAGAAAGAAAGAAAGAAAGAAAGAAAGAAAGGAAGAAAGAAAGAAAGAAATTGAAAGTAGCATCCCCTTGCTTGGCATGAGCTAGACATGACTTCAAATCTTTGCTTCTAGGTCCTCTTTGCATGACTGCATTGCAAGTCACCTTTGTCCTTATGCTGTTTGGAGGCACTGGCATTTGTATATCTTCATATCAAGTAGTCCTTTCAGAAGGAGTGAGCTGTATAAATGCATACCCAGTTCTTTAGATGGCCAGATGGCCAGCAGCTCTATATTCATAAGGCCTGTGGATGGATGGGGTTGGTGCATAGCAACTGTGCTAGAGCAGAGCATACTCATTCTAGGAGTGCTAGGCTTCACAACCAGCATGGTGTTGTACCAGAAGTGGCTATTCATATGCACGGCAGGAAGCAGGAGTTCTCTGGTGTAAGCTCCATTCCTAACCCTCCCCATCTCTCCGTTCCTGATTTCCAAAGCCTCAAATTCTACCACCTCAGATTCTGAACACTAGCCAAACTTTGAAGAGGTTTCAATAAAATAGAAGCATGTACCTTCAGTATGTATAACTGCACTCATTATAGTTAGTGTGCATGTATGCATGTGTGCATGTGTGCATGTTTAAACCTTGGATTTTGTAGGAGGGGAACTGATCACAAAGCTGAGTTCCCTGCACTCTGTCCCATCATTCACTATGGCACAGGTAATAAGAGGTTCTTCAATGATCAGACAAGTTGCAGTAATATTTAGAAAAGAACTGTATTAGGGAGCTGTAAAGATTGCTCAGTGGTCAGGAGTGCTTGTTGCTCTTAATGAGGACCCGGGTTCTGTTTCCAGCATCCAAATTGCAGTTCATGACTGTCCGTAACTCCAGTTCCACATCCGAGTCCCCCTTCTAGCCTTTTTGGGCACTAGACACTCATATATAGGGTACTTATATACATGCAGGATGAAACGCTCAGACACATGAAAAACAAGGGGTTTTTTTTTGTTTTTTAGAGGACTATAAAAGTGAAAGCTTGGAACATTGCTGGAATGTGAGGAGGGGTTTAGGGCAAGGATTGGGGAAGCAGGTCTGAGGGGAGGAAGGAAGGGGGCTAACCTGGATCTTTCCCTTGGAATCCAGCTAAGCTAATTTCCTGGTTGCCTGTGAGAGCTGGATTTTGCAGCATTCAGAGCATTTGGGTTGCTTTGACCTCCAACCATCTGTGCCTGGCCTGAAAAGTTAAATGGTCAGTGGCATCAGATGGTGCATGATCACAAACAGTCTCTGCTCACTGCTCCTGCAAAAGGGGAAAAAATGCCCCCTGGAGAAATAATCATAGATGCTATTTTCAAAGTTGGAATTAATTGTATATTCAGGAAAGCCCATCTCTTGCCAATTAGTCTATTAGGGTGATGGAGGCATTGTGCCTCAGAAAACAGCGGGAATAGTTTCTCAAAGGTCATCTACCTCAGCACTCCTGGAACAAAACCTTTGGGGTCACAGCCTCGGGTGGATTAGCAACTGACATTTTACAGTCAAAATATATGCCTAAGAATAGGTCTGACCCTCTGACCTTAAGCTTTTAAGGGTGGGAGCTGTCTTTTGGTGACTTTTTAAAATTACTTTTCTCCATGGTCACATAATCTTAAATATGTCCCTTCATTTCTGTGGCTCACCAAATGTGAGCTTGACCACATATTTCACTATATTAATATGTCTGCCTCTGTTCCCATCTCTTCCCTCCAGCTAGTGAGACCGGCAACGACTTTCACCCGATGTTCTTCACCCATGACAGATCTTTTGAGGAGTTCTTCTGCATTTGTATCCAGCTCCTGAACAAAACATGGAAGGAGATGAGGGCAACCTCTGAAGACTTCAACAAGGTAAAGGGGGTGTTGTCTCCTGCCGTCCGACAGGTCTGGGACTCCTGCCCTGGATGTGCTATACTATGTTTCCTCAGCTGTGTGTAGAAGTAGTGCTCAAAGGAAGAGAAGGGAAGGGTTGTAATTTTAAACCCCACCAAAAATAGAAGCAACCACTAGGTATCTGCTTGGGGTAGCTTTGGTCCCTTTTTCTCAACCAAGGCTCCCAACAGAGATCCTTCCTGATTAAACTATCCTGGTGAGTTTTTCCTTTGTGGTTTTGGTATGGAATGCTTTGTCACTGGTATGAGGCTATTAAGTAAGGTGTCATCCCTCCACCTGTGTAGAAGACAAGTGCAGAGCCAGCCAATACAACCCAGAAGATAACTGCATGGTCCATTGGTATGTTCACGTAGTGTGGACGCCTTAAGATCATATGTTTGCTTCTACAGCCATAGAAGAATTGTTTCTGTAATGGAGTCTCTCTCTCTCTCTCTCTCTCTCTCTCTCTCTCTCTCTCTCTCTCACACACACACACACACACACACACACACACACACACACACACACACCAGGGTTATATGTACTATTTCAGAGGACAGCAACAGGAGTAGTCAGTTCTTTGCTTTAACCATGTTGCTCCCAGGACTTGAACTCAGGTTGCTAGACTTAGTTGCAGGTGCTTTTACCCTCTCAGCCACCTCACCAGCATTTTTTTGTCTGTTCTTATCTTGTCATTACTTGCAGGAATATGACTTTCCTGTTTACATACGTGTGAGGATTTCTTGGTCAACTTAGAGGAGTTTGAAACAGAGTCCCTGCTTTTAGAGACAAAGAACATATTTCTCCTTGCAACAGACATGTATAACAGTAATGGCTAATTATGTCTAATTTTAGGGTCTGGACAGGTGTAGCTTAGCCTGTAACAGTTGTAACATGATTCTAAACAAGGTTCTGACCCATTGCCCAAACCAACTCTCCTGGTCCTAAGGATCATAACTATCTAAGAATTTGGTGTGCTACTTCTGTGGCCTTGGTACATAGATAACATCTAAACTCCTAACTACATTTGTCTCCCTGTTACCTTCTGTCTGAATGCTTGTCACTTCTATTTTGTTTTGTTTCCAAGTTCTGGTTTGTGGCATTTTGAACCACTAATGGTTGAAAAGAAAGGAAAGCAGGAAACGGGCTAAAGCCTGAGTCAGGCACTGACCTGCCCATTTCCTTAGGCATAGTTACCTCGCTCACAGGCCATTTCCCTCTATGGTGCCTACCATCCTTCCTTTGTCCCTGGGGCTGGTTGCTGAAATCCAGCTATCCAGTGTGCCCTCCACTGAGCCCTGATAGGCAAGGTGCAGTTGCCTGAACATCATTGTCTGAGTAGGTATGATTCAAAGAAGACTGGGGAGGAAAGAAGCCATTAATTCACTTGCAATCACACCCACAGCCTCCTCAGTATACTTCACTTGATTATGAGAGACTTTGCTATTCAGGTGCAAATCACCCCAGAGAAAGGAGGCCTTCCCCACTCAAGCCACAAGAGGAGGCTTCAATCAATAGCCTTTCAAAGTGCCTGTGGCCACTTTGCCCTGGATCAGCATGACTCTTCATGTGCTATGGGGGATAGCCATCTAAGTCTCTGCATTCTGTTAGGACACTCACTCCTCATGGAAGGCTACCTCACCATCCATGATGTATAGTAACATTGGTGTCAAGAATTAGTGTCAGAGAGAGGTCAAGCATGGGAAAGACAAGGAATTTTAATTTCCCATAATACTCAGCTTTTCCCTGCTTATTAAAGAAAAGCATATTTCAAGATGAATGTATAAACATATATATGAATTTATTGAAATATAAGTATATTGCTGCATAGATATAGATAAATAGTAAATAGCTTATGTATTCATTTTCTACTCCTACTGCCACAAATGACTGCAGAATTAGTGGCCTAAACAATGCAAATTTCTTATCTGACTGTCTGCAATTCAAAAGCTAACAGTGTCTCATTGAACCACAGTTAAGGCTTCAGCAGAGCTATGTTTCTATCTGTAAGCTCTAGGGGAGAATTTGTTGCCTCACAGTCTTTAGCTTCTAGAGGCTGCTACATTCCTTGTTTGCATACTGTTTCTCTCTCTCTCAGAAGCCAAGAGTTGTGGTTCTAGTCCTCTCTGATGACATCCCTGGCCTCTGATGTCTTTCTTTAAGTTTCCCAAGATTGGAATTTGGATAATCCAGGATAATAATCTCCCTCTGTTAAGGTTGACAAAAACAGCCTTAATTCTACTGGGTAATCTAAATCACACTTTGCCTTGTAACACAGTTACAAGTCTTAGGGATTAAAACATGGGCCTCCTTGGAGGGTATTTTGCTGACCGTCATAGTCTATATTTTGTGTGTATTTTATCTTTAAGTGTTAATAACAACTTTTAATACAGTATTGATAGGTAAGCCCTTTGCTTGTTAATTTACTGGTAGACATAATTCCAGAATTCTGCTGAGAACTACTCAAGCTCAATACAGATATGTTTGTGTCCCCTTTCCTTTGTATCCCTGTTCTGCCTGCCTTTTTACGTTGGGGAAAAGGGGAAGGATGCTAAGGAGTGTGCAGTGTGAGAGCTACTACTATAATTCCATGTAGCCTTTTCATTTCTGATTTTTTTCCTTGCTTCCTGCCTATCAACCACCGTGCCACTTCACTCAGTAACAAAGAGAAGTGCTGAAATTGAAATCAGTTCACTTTTCTTCTTGTTATTAACTTGGTAGCAGAGGAGATTGAATTTAGGAACAAATGTGGGCTTGGAGTTACTGGTAGATTTAAATGATTTCATGTTCCAGAGACTGTCTAAATTCGAATTCGGGAATATTTTAAAAGAACCCAACATGAAACACCATTGCTTTTGAAATATTTGGGGTACTATCTCAGCTCTGGCCAGTTTATATACAACATGAAAAGGAGCTTGGATTGCCTACCCCAAAGTCACTAAGTCAAAATCTTAATTTCACCAACATACCACATGCACCATGTTCTAACAGAGGCAGGAGTAGCTTCTGCTACCTGCCTGACTTGAGCTTTGGCTTGAAGGTATTTGGAATGTGCTAGTTAATGTCACTAGTTAATGCCACTGCTGGAAGAAGGCATTTGGAAAAGCAGCTGTCTACTGCTCTTCCAGTATTGAGGAGCAGCAGATGGAATGTTTTCTTATTTATGTAGGAGGAGTAGAATCGGAGGGTGACTAAAATATTTATGTCTTGGAAAGAACTTTCACTTTCTCAATATAGCAGTCTAGAATAATCCATTGGTTCAGTCCATTGGGTTTGTATTCTGTGTTTTTGCCTTTTATTACCAATATTTTAGAACATGCATTATTCATTTGTAGGGGTGTCAGGGAAGAGCTAAACTGCCACCAGGTATCACCCCACACAAGCGGCCCAACCATCCTTTGAGGGCTTCACTTAACGATGTTTC
This sequence comes from Rhynchomys soricoides, assembly GCA_019843965.1. Lineage (NCBI taxonomy): Eukaryota > Metazoa > Chordata > Mammalia > Rodentia > Muridae > Rhynchomys > Rhynchomys soricoides. The sequence continues at coordinate 673,621 of JADRCH010000130.1, read as the reverse complement.
GTTTGCAGGATTCTTATTTTATGCTTGTGTGGATTCTAGTTGTCTCACTTTAATTATTCTAGCAAGGGTTTGCATGGGGAATGTGGATCTATGCAGCAGTATTCCTCAACCTTGGGTACATTTGTAGCACATGGGGCCTCTCATCCCAGTGGGTAGTTGAACCACAGACTAGGGAAACCATGGGCTGGGAAAAACCTACTCATAAATTCTTTTCATGAAGTTAAGAATTGGTCACTAAATGTGATTTGTAACAATGGAATTTCCGCCTATTGATATATGCCACACATACTTCCAACTAATACAGACAGCCTGCATTGATAAGAGTACTGTGACCATTTGTCATACTCAAAAATTCCATGCCTGAAAATTAACAAAAAATAAAATGGAAATGCTATCTCATCCTCTCTTATTGGTGATATTATAGTGATTAGAGTCATAAGTATAAACATATGTTGAGGAAGTAAATTTAGATGCAGATGTTACATGGCTTTTTAAAAAGAAACCATAAGATAAATCTCATCTACAAACATGGGTAAACAGCCTTTTGAAGTTCATTTTAAGTATATGATGTTAAAATGATGGTGAATGGTGAAGATGAACATTATATGAACCTTATAAACGGAGCGACTAACCTAACAGTGGCAAATTAAATATATGCTGATTTCAGCAATTTATTTTTAAGCAGCTTTAAGAACTGACTTTGTTTCCCGCGATGACACATCATAATAGCAGCCTAAGAGAAAGCCAGCGGGTCTCATGAATCCTGTGTTTTTAACAGTTGATAAGAACTAAGGCCTCTCCAAACACTGGCTACTTGGTCAGACTCATTTAGTGGCAGTCAAGCCATTCTAAGGACCATCAACTTTCTATTTTTATGTTGCTGATGGCACTATCAAAATCAACATTATGAACGGAGATGACCCAACTTTGCATGTTTCAATGTAATGAAATGGAAGTGACAATTTTAGAAGTGGCCTTATTGTGAATTAAGTAATAGAGCTATTCTGGAATTTTGTCCAACAGCAAAATAAAGCCCGGCATACTTTGCTAGGGTTTGGAATCTTAGGCGCACAGATGAGAAGTCGTGGATACATAAACTATCAGAGACCACGGTGGGACAACCCAGGTACAGCAGAGCAGCTGCCCCATAGCCACAGCCACGCTGTGGGCACCATCTGTGTCAATGGGAGGAAATCCTAATTAGGAGGAATTGGAGAATGGACCAGAAGTAAACATTCTTAGAAATCCCATGAAGAGAAGCCACAGAAAATAATGGACTTTGGTGTGGCATAAAATGGGATGGTGTTTAAAATGTTAAAGCCAGCAAATGCCTGGGCTTAAAGGGGAAGGCTTACTTTTCACATTGCTTTTGGCTTACTGACTTTCAGCGTGTGCTTTGCAGAAAACAGTTGTATATTCAGAAGTCTTCTTCCCAGCCCTGCTCAGCTCACTCTTTAGGTTCACTGAGCCAGCCTATGGAATGAAAGGTAGTCTGTAACTCTCATCATGAATAAACATGAACCTCCTCATTTGCATGAGGCAGGTGACTGTAAAATATCCTGCAGCAAGTAATGAAAGGAAGCTTTGTGCGTCAGTGCCCAGGGGGAACTGAGAGGACTCAGAGTTGTTTATCTTCATTAGAATTCCATCTAGTGCTGCTGTTATTGATCTGAACTGGACCTGGTGTGGCTAATAAAGTAGGTGTACATTTTAATTGAAACATGAATATTTAAGTAGAGGAGATGTTGTTTAAGGAAACCCTGTGTCATGCAATGAGATTATATATTATTTTATCTGTCCAGGTTATTAACAAGTATTTATTCAAAAGCCTTCTCATCTGCCACAATAGGTTTGTAGGTTTGCAGTATAGAAAGACATCTTCTAGAACCAAATGCATTGTAATGAAGAGATGAATTTTTTTTTTCTTTAATGTTTCCCAATGAATAGTGGCAAGTGGATTCCTGCCCTTGTATTTGTCAGCTGCTAATTTGAGATAGTGTTGGGTGTTGTTCATGGTCCTTGCTACTTTTTATTAGATTGTCCTCATCAGTCACAATTACACTACCTTAGGACAGCAGAAAGATTATGGGTGACTTTGCTAACTTTGGTTTGATACAAAGCATTTGTTGAAATAGACTGTAGGGTATTTACTTCATAAAAAATAAAGTGTTGATAGCAGCTGACCTGAGGCTGCCTGAGCCAGGCAGGGGACTGCAGTGTGGAGCTGACCTGAGGCTGCCTGAGCCAGGCAGGGCACTGCAGTGTGGAGCTGACCTGAGGATGCCTGAGCCAGGCAGGGGACTGCAGTGTGGAGCTGTGTTTTGCATCCTCTTTTGGTTATGACCATTTCCCTTCCCTAATCATCTTTTCTTTTGAAATTGTTATTACAGAAATACTGAGTCTTGTGTATTGGTGCCCAAGGTAGATTTTCAAGTATCAATAATATGTGTGTTTTTTTCCTGCCTGGTATAGAGAACCACTCAAATTTGGCATGGTCACAAAGGGAATTTGACCACAGAGGACACATTCCTAAGTGAAGGAGCTTTCTTTTAAGGTTCCTGATATTGAAAGTTTCCTTTGCCCAGCTCATCTCCCAATGTACTACATGTGACTCAGTGGTGACGAAAAGGCCCAGCTCTTCCTTTCTTGTACCTGGATAACCATGTGGAGAGGACTCAGCATCTTGGACTTCAGGTTTCTTATCTGTGAAATAAGAGCAAAACTTTGCCTACCACTCAGGGCGGCTCTATATTCTCCTGGTGTCATGTAGATGAACTATGTATCTCGGTTCTGGATGGAGCCGGTAACCGGCAATGGTTATATGGAGTAGGAGACCATATGCCGTAGAGTTTTAGCTACAAACATTTCCAGGAAAAGTAGATAAACGTCTCACTTGGACAGGGACATTCCTGAAAAGAACACCTGTTACCATGGTTCTCCATCACATGGAGCATGCGTCATTCATGAAGAACCTAAAGATGACCTTTCCCAGCTGTTCGCACCTCCTGCACACAGCTGCTTCCACACTTTCAAATGGAAGTTCAGGGAGACCCAGAGTCCTCCCAGAAATCATATTGTTGCTTCTGTTCATGTATTTACAGTAAAAATGGTTAAGTTGTTTAACATTTGTTTAAAAGGCCAGCTGTAACCATAGGATGCTGAAGTCATGGTGATTGTGTTCTGAACATTGTCTACCACTGAATATGTGTAGTATAAAATTCACAAGTAGTCCCAGCTAAGCCTGACAGTGCTTATATATTCAGAGGGTATCCCTTTGTAATCCAAGACTAGCATCGAGTTCTCGCTTCGAAAGTTTTTCTCAAGCCTGTGTAACTCTCTTTGCTGTGTTCAGATTTGGCAACTGTGAGACGGAAACCATTAGCAGGTTCTTCTACTCCACAGCAGCAAGATCCCTCAGTCCCTTGGTTCAATGACAGATCATCTCTTAGCAGGAGAATAGTCACTACTCACCAAGCTGATTGCTCTATTCATCCACTTCTGAAGCTTCTTTTCCTTCTATTAACTGGGCTTTGGGGACTCTGTATGAATGGTTAACAAGTTCCTGTGACCTGAATTCCAGACTCCAGTGTGGAGTATAGAAGAGCTTTGATAACAGCAGAGAAACCATTTTATTAGTATATGTTCAATTAACAGGCAATCACCTGCATTTTAAGTAAGGCATAATGAGATGAAAGCATTTTAAATTAAAGGGCAGACAGGAATCAGAGTTGCTTAGCTAGGAAGGGTACCATTAGGTACTGATCTCTCATAAAGTATGATCAAAAAATTTATCTTGTAATTGTAAAGTAAATTATGTTTAGTGGAAGATTAAAAATGCTATATCCTGTAGTTACTCCCTATTGTCCCAAAACACCAGCTGTGATGGGTACAGGACTGAGGTCAAAGAGGGGACATAGGTGAGGTAAGGAGTCTGTATTTAGTTGTTGTTCTGCTGCTCTGATAAAATGCCATCATCAAACAATTTTTCTTAGTGCTCCAGAGAACTAGAGGTCCGTAACAGAGGATGGAGAAGGCAAGTCAGCAGGAGCAAGAAACTGAGAGCTTCCATCTGTACCCATACACAGGAAGCAGAGATAATTAAAAACAAAGTGTTCATCAGGGTTCTCTAAAGGAGAAGAAGTAGTAGAGAATGTGCATGTGTGTGTGTGTGTGTGTGCATGCGTGTGTGTGTTCCTGTGTGCGTGTGTGCATGCATGACTGTGATTTATTACACTGACTCACAGACAGGCTGTGGTCCAGCTAGTCCAACAATAGTTGTCTCCTGACAGAAAATCCATGGCTCTGGTAGCTGTTCCATCCATGAGGCTAGATGTCTCAGCAATACCAGTCCCGTGCTGGAGTCCCAGGGAGGTCCTGGAGAGCTGCTGTTCTTCAGTCTACACTGGACTCCTGAAGGAGTCTGTTCTAACAGCAGAGAAGGAATGGTTCAGGAACAGGATAGATGAACCTGATATCAAAAGTGAGGTCAAACAGGCAGAAAGCAAAAGCGTCTTCCTTCCATGTCTTTTTTTGTGGGTTGTTATCAGACAGTGTGGTCCAGCTTTAGGTTGGGTCTTCTCACCTTAAATGATCTAATCAAGAAAAATACCCACAGGTGTGCCTACCTGTTTGGGTTTTAGTTGAGTCCAAATGTAGCCAAGTTGGCAACCAAGATTAACTATCTCAAACCGGAAGTGAGATAAAGCTATAAGCCCTCAAAACCCACCCCCAGTGATCCTCTTCTACCAGCAAGTTTGTACTCCCAAAGGTTCCACACCCTCTCCAGACAGTACACCCAACTGAGGACCCAAAGTGTTCAAATACAGGAGCCAATGGGAGCCAATTGTCATTTAAGTCACCTCAGAGAATCAAAGATAGTGATCAGAAGTCATTTGCAAAGGATCCAAAACAAGAGCTGCGAGAAGTTAGAAAACCCCAAGTGAGATAGATCTGTAGGCACCATCAGCAATGATGCCAGATCTGAGGCCGGAGAGGTGGCTCGGTAAGGAAGATGTAGCACTGACTCCTTTTCTAGACTCTAGGTTTAATCCCCAGAACCCATGTGTTGGCTCACAACCCTCTATTACTCTAGCTCAGTCCTAGGGAAGCTAATGTTCTGTTCTGGCCTTCATGGTCACCAGATGTACACACATGAACCAAGCATACATTCAAGCAAAATATCCATACCCATAAAATAAATAATTTTGACCAGCCTCCCTCACCCCACGCACCGGTCTGCCTCCTGTGACCAGTCATAGACCTAAACTTCTGAATCAAAGACCAGAAACAGGAACAGAGGTTGAGAGGCAGGAACAGGCCAAAGGGGAGGGCTAAATTAATCCATCATTTCTTTAGCCCCTTTGTGGCAAGTGCTAAAGGGAGACAAAGGAACACTGAAGCTTGGCTTTGAGAGCTCTGTGCTCCTGATTGTTTATTCTCGCTTTGCCTTCCTGCTCTTTTGGTGCCTGTAAGTGCTTTGCTGACTGTAACTTTAGAAGGAAGTGGTCCTATGTGAATCTACCTGGAAAAGATGATTAAGGAGGCAGTCAGTGCACTTACCTCCCCAGTTGGGCCAACATCTTCTTCAGGGAGGTTCTGAGGCCCATGAGTGTTGCTTACTAACATCCCTTGGATGTCCCTGGGTTGCCTACCACCCTGCTCTGTCGCTGTGGAAACCTATTCTCTACAACATATGGCAGTGAAGCATTAATTCTCGAGTTATCTCAGAGCAGAACCTTGAATTGTCTATATTCATAAGAGTCTTGCACTGTGCCTGCGATTTGAAAGACATTTAAAATTATCTCACAGCTAGCATACAAATAGCACAGCCATATCTATGTCTACATCTTGTCTAATATGATGACTGACTAAGCAACATTTTCAATGTAAGCCATTCTTCCCATAAATCTTTGTGTCTACATCGGTTGGCCCCCAGAATATGAAAATGACAGAATACTTTCAGCTCTCTTAGGACAGACAAGCTAGTAATGTTCTCTTTGAAGACTACAGCCTGGCCTCTGTTTAAAACCAATCGCTGGCCAGAGTCATATAAGCACTGGATAACCCTTTAGTCTTTCATCATTGCATTGATTCACAGGCTCCTCTTCTCATCCCAGATGTTGTCAGCTTGATGACCAGTCAGCTTGGAGACAGTAGTTGTACCTACAAGCCTTTGTCATATTCCCCTTGGCTTGGTCAGATGGCTTTCTTGCACCAATGTGATGTGAATAGGTATGAAATGAGTAGAGTACATAAGAGCTATGCACTATGAGTAGCTGCTGCTAACTCGGGGCAAGCCCCAGACCAAGACATGTGGGTGCAGTTTTCTATAATCAACCCACACAATTAGAGATGTCAAAGTATAAACAAATAGCCATCTCCACTCACCTATAGACCTGGGAATATAAAAAATCTTCTGTGATTGCTTGTTACGCAGCAACATCTTTATGGTAATAACTAAAACACCAACTGTTACATTACTTATTCTGTCTTTGAAATCTCTTTGTTTTCCAACACAAATCTGACTGTATTATTCCTGCTTCTAATCTTCCTGAGGCTGTCTGTTACCTGGCTCTGAAAGTTTCATGGTAGCATACTTTTCCTGCCTCTACCTCATGTTTTCACTCCCCACCTTTCCTAGGCTGCCAGCACATCCTGAATGCCCACAGTTTTCTGTACGTGCTGTAACACTTTCATCTCTCAGCGTTAGCTCATCCTCATTCTCTCTGCCAGAAATGTCTTCTCCCATCTGCCTGTCGAGAGCCTACTTATCCTTTAGGATTTTGCACAAGAGCCACCTCAGTGTGAGAGTTACCATCTAGCTCCCTTTCCATTCAGTACGAAGCTTTGCACCTCTGCCTCCACAACATGGATTTCAAATATTCTATTGGAAAATACCTTCTAGCTCTACAGTGGCTTTTAATTATAAATCTAACTTTCCAAATTAAGTCTATGTATTACTGGATGCAGAACGTTCATATCTCAGTATTCTCTAGACGCTTTGTAAGTATTGGCTCAATTAATTTGCTTCAAATCCTAAATGAATGGCCAGAAATATCTGATTCATCACTTAAAATGGTCCTTCTGGCCAAAAATTGAATTGATTTACATCATTTCAATACAGAATAGATGGTGTTGCTCAGCTCCCAGAGCCTGAGGTACTGAGTATTTTGCAGTTATGCTGACTAAAGAACTGTCTTATTGAGACATAATAGCACATGCCATAATCCCAGCACTGTAGACGTGCATAGATAAGAAATGAGCAGAGAACCTGGGAACTGTGTCCTATGGGTAGCTGCTGCTCACTCAGTGCAGTCCCCAGACTAAGGCAGGGGGATCACGAGTCCAAAGCCAGCAAGTCTGAAATCAGCCTGGACACTTCATCACAAAACAAAACCAAGCCAGCCAACAAAGAAAGTAATGCACCATGCCTAAGATGTCAATAAGCTCTACTGGTAAATCCTGCTAAATCTACCCTTCACAAAGTCTTCTTCAGATATCAATGCTTTGAGAGACTTATTATATAAAATAACTTTGCCATTTGTTACTTAATTAAAGTCACAGTAATAATCATTTTCTTCCCAGCATAGTTTATGTTAAGTGATGAGGACCTTCAGAGAATTTGACCCACTGCAAAATAAACTCAGTTTCTCTTTTCCAAGTAGCACAGTTGGATCTGTGCTCTTGCTTTCCAGCCACACTCATTGATTCTATCACTGTTAGTCATGCTTGACCCCCACACACAGGCGATTCAGGGAACCCTCTAGTCTCCCATTTGTCATATTTTCGGGCTATTAGGGGGAAATAATGTCAATAATAGCATTTATCCTTTCCCAAGATAGCTGTCAAGAGATGTTCCAGGGCAGAGGACAAATGCAGCTTCTGGCTGTCCATCTCTTCGAGGTAACAGGTAATACCCAAGCAGACCTGAGAACGTGAATGTGAGAGTCAGGCTTCCCAGATAACTAACAGGAGTGTGTGTTAAACTCGTCTCACACACACACACACACACACACACACACACACACCACTATGACTTACCTTTGCCTCCAAAGTTTTCTTAAATTAAGGGGATATTGCATTATTCCATGAGCAGCATAATAAGGAGACCCCTGTATTATGTAGGATGTAGTTTACATCTAGGCAGAACTTGAGGTGGTAGGACCCTTGGATGGGCTCTGTTCCCATATTCATTATTTCTAGTTCACATACACATTGGTATGGCATGATTATATCTGAAGTAGGTGGCATATGGCTTTTTGATGCTTGAACTGCCACAGAAGGAAATGTCATTGGCATAGAATCCCAGATTTTCCATTTTGTGAATCACAGAGCATAGAATTCTGTCTGAAGGTTGCCTGGCTGCAATGTGTCCCTAAAGCAGAAGAAAACAAAAGGTATGTATCTCCCTGGTGGGCTGTTCCTATGCACGTAATTTATCATGATGGAAAATCTGCTTGCAATGGACATGGACATGCCAATGAACTCAGGTGTGGTACAAAGACTGTGTGGCTTGTTTAATTGTGGTCACTGAGTAAGCATGTTGTTTGGCCCCCAGCCTTAGTTGAACAGATACCAGCGAGGTATGGTTGTTTTTTAAGTTTTTCAGATAAATAGAAGTTTACTTATGCATGTACCAGAAAAAGACTGTCAGTAAAAGTTACCTGTGTTTAGAGGGTGGAGTTTGCCACAGTGTTGTAGTCACTAGAATTTTCAAATTATGTGTCACTTCACAGCAGAGTCAACTGATGCAGAAGACCTAATGCTGTCACTCACACACTCCGCCTTTGACTCCTCCCCTGCCTACCCTCTTACTGAGGATCCAAGAGAAATTTGAAGATTTTGTAAACAGAGAATTAGAAAGAACCTGATGAAATTATCTTACATCTGACAGTTTAAAAGTTATTTCTTTTAATTTTGAGATTTTAATTACAACATCTTCCCCTTTCCTGTCTTTCGTCACAAACTCTTCCATACATCTGTCTTTGCTCCCTTTCAAATTCATGGCCTCCGTTTTCATTAATTGTTGTTTTACACACACACACACACACACACACACACACACCCCTAAATACATTTTTTAAAAAAGAGAAAACACCAGCCTACCCAGGCTGTGTGATATTACTTGTACGTATGTTTTCAGAACACAGGAATGTGAAATGGTTCAGCTTCGTAATTGTGTGTCACATAAGAGCAGAGATGGCTATCATCCAGAACTGACCACTGATTCCCATCCTGAGTTTTCCATGGTACCTTTTCATTTTTCATGTACCTTGTTCTGTGACTACTTAACTGACTAAAGAAATTGCTGTAAAGTCTAGCAGGACGGACTCTGAGCCTATGTCATGGGGTTCAGTTCTAGCTCCAGCATTTCCTTTTTGGGTGATTAACTATCTTGTTATTTGTCTCTTTAATCTGTCAAATATAAACCTTAATAAAGTAGTTGTGAGTGTTAAATGGGTCAACTGAGATGGAACCACTTGAAAGGACAGTATTCAGACATTTTTGAAATGCAGAAGTAGCCATTCTCTCTGGCTCATCAAGTATGTCAGGCACCGCCTTCTGGCAATGTACAGGTCTCAGAGGTGGCATGGGGAAGGAAGCATGGTCCTACCCCAGGTCTCTTCATATTTGTCCATCATCTGTACTCACCACCCATCTCCCAAGTAGAGCTTGTGTTCCTAGACTGCCCAGCCAGCTCTTCTGTGCTTTAAATTCTATCCCCCCCAACCCCCCTTGGTCAGCTCTGGGATACTGCTTTGCCAGTTATCGGTTTTAATCATTACATCATCAGTATCTTCCACTCAATGCCATATGAACACACTGAAGCCCCCACTTACACTTGCATCACTCCAAGCCAGGCATCCTCAAAGGGCTATACCTTCATCCACCTTCTTTCCTTTTCACTTACTGATCTACTGAAAACTCCATCCTACATTCGATAAAAATATATTCCAGCAAAGGAGGGGACGTCTGGTGATAAAATACCTTTTTGGCCCTTTAAACTCTCTTTAGTCACAAAATATACTAGTTTTGTCAAGTGCAAAGAGACTTCTGGTGAACCGTTCCAAATTTCAGGCATTTTATTTGCTTCTTTGCAGTGCTTCAACCCCTTTGGACACTTGTCTTTCTTGTCTCGTGGTGGCTTACAAAGTGCACATATGCCAAAAGGTCCACACTACACATACACATGCCAAGACCAACCTACATTGAAAAAAAGTTACATGGAGGACATGAAGTAATTATTGTCATTTCAGTTAATAGTATAATTTTTTAGAAAAATGAAAGATAAGCAGCACCACAACTACACTAAAAATTAGGAGCATTATTTTCAACATCAGTCATGTATATTTAACATTGAGAAAACTCTTTAGTCAGAAAAGGCATGCTATGCTGTTACTTAGCTTTTCATAGTGCACATCATAAACAGATGTCCACTTACCCAAGGTAACAAACCAACAACACCAACAGCAAATCAAAGACATGATTGTGTGAAAATCAAGCTTAGTAAAGTAGTGAGTTTAATTGGGGTTTCTTATGGGAAAATGGGTAAGAAGTGCCTACAGAAATATGAACAATTTATGTGTAAACCACCAAAGAAAGGGCTGTTACTCCCAGAAACTGTTAACTACATAGATATCTCCCAAAGGAGGTGGCGTCTTGTGGCTCCTCCCCCAACTCTATTAGAGAAAGTTAATATGCCCAATGGCCTGTGAATGGAATGCAACTAATCAATGATGCTGAGACCCCTGGAGGGCCTTCTGCCTATGTGCAGAAGACATTGTTCCCCAACACATGCCACTTCGAAGACAAAAATGGGATTGGAGCTGTCCAGTTATTCTAAATGTAAGATGGAATAAAGTTCTAATGAAAAAGGTAGATGTGGTAGATCACAGAACTTACATCACCGTGCTTGTTTGCCTCTTCCCTGCTCTGATCTCTTCTCTTCATCCAAAATATGTAGACAAGTCACCCCAATCTTTATACAGTATTTTCTAATGATTTCCTCTGTCTTCCTGTCCGTGTGGTGACAAATACTCCACGAGAGAATGCTGTCTCTGCCTCTCCCTCTTGCTGTGGTCTATGTCACCTGCTGCAGATGATTATCTAGAGCAATCAGCTCCTGGATGTCAGGTCAGGAGATCTCTCCCAAGAGCTAGTCCCATCCCATTGCTCTAAAGCATGGCTGTCCCACCTCTGTGATCCTGGGATCTTTGGCATGTTACACTCAGACAATGGTGCTATTGTTCCTCTGACCTCTTTAGCACAAACATTCCCTAAGTCTACCCTTTTGTTGTTATTGTATTCTGTATGATGTCCTCCTGGCCACTCAAAATCCCTCGACTTTAATGGAAGACAAATTGAAGTCTCCTGAACTTTGTTTGCATGGCTTGTCCACAGACCCTTCAAACTGATTGAGTCTAAATGAGTCTTGCTTATTCTCTCAGCCAGCTTTTAGTGCTTTCTGACTCTAAGAGCTCCTTGGTGATCTACTCACCTTTTTTAGTTCAAACTGTGGGTTGATCTGACTTTCTAACTTCTTTTTAGTAGGATGGTTAATCCTACCATCCTGCTAGTATTGGACAAAGGGCCATCTCCCATCTGGTGCTGGGACTCTGCATCAGCTTCCATGTCTTCTGCAGACTGGATGTGCTTTTTTATTGTTTATTCCATCTGTATTTGGTTCATCCATAAACTGTCTTGTCCCTGGGTTCCAGAAGAATCTTTTAAAAACACGGGTTTATGGCATGATCTCCCCATACTCAAAACCCTTGGGGGTGGGGTGGGGGCTAGAGCTCAGAGGTTAAGAGCACTTGGTTTTCTTATCCAGGTGTGTGCTATGGGGGATAGTCAGGAGTGCATCCCAGAAGCCCCTACTCCTGCTCAGGCTGGAGTGCAGCAGTGGGAAGGGGAAGTCCCCAAAATGCTTTTAGAGTTGCTCATCTCCTAAGTGTTCAAGATGCTGGGGAGAAGAACAGAGTACCCCAAAGGCTCTGCACTGTGCCTGGAGCATCCTCTGCCAGGTACTTAGGGGTACTCCTGTGGTTTAGGTAATACGTTTAGTTCTAAAGGGTTCCTGGGGTAGTATTGGGTGGGCGTAACTTCACAGTAAAATGCATGGAAAAATCAATAGCGTGTACACTGTACAGAAATCACCCAAAGTTATAGAAAGAACTACTTTTAGGAGAGCTTTGGCCTATGACTCAGAGCACAGTGGGGAAAAGCAAAGTCTGCAAGGAGTTGGAGAAGGTTGAAATATAATGGAATACAAGAGGAAAAATTCAATCAGCTGAACTTTATTAACTTCCAGACACCAACTGTGAAGCCTCGAGAGCAGCACACGGCAGCACATGAGAGCACATTATTGGTGCTTTCTAAGTATTTAGTTTAGTAAAGACACCTTACTTCAAACTAAATTTTTGTTGAAATGTATTTTTTTCAGTGTATTTTCTGAAGAGCCAAGATGTCTGGTATAAAATAGATTCCACAACAGCGCAAGCAAGAACATTTATCTATGATTCAACACTGGTGATTATTTGAGCTATTTGCTCCATAATTTTCATGCCTGTCAGCGTGCTGGTAGAACTGTAGATAGGCTTTTTGGAAACCATGCTTCATATTCTCCCTGGGATGACTTGATAGAGGCAGGGGGGCATTTTTTGCACCACATATTAGCGGATTATCACCCGTGGGGTCAATTTTTTATCTGCATCATCAACTTAATAATTACTTTCTGAAGTTAGAAACTTAAATATGCAAGTGGGTAGCAAAGTAATAAAATCAGATTATGTCATATCTGAATTTAATTCCTGTGTAGTTGAGGTTGTAGAGCCTGTTTGCTGTAAGAGTCAGGAGTAACGAGTCCACAGCATCTGTCCGGGGGTCATGATGCACAGGTGCCTTTAACTGAAAGTAGAGTGAAAGGCAGTGTGAAGCCATGTGGTCATTTTAAGCAGAGAAAGCTTGGGCTTAGAGAACGAGCGATTTGACCCAGTGAGGACAACAGTGCTTCACGGTGTGCAAGCGCACTGTTGACATTGTGTTTCTGCAGTATACAGTTGCTGCTCCTCAATGCAACTTCACATGGCCAGTTGTGATATTCTCAGCTTCTGATAACAAGCACTTTCATTACAGAAGGTTAACATCAAATAAACTAATTTTTGTAAGTCACTTTAGATTCATGGGGGACCACTTTGCTCTGTGGCACGCCCTGCCCATTGTGTTTCTATACCTTACTCTGTGCAGACCTGTTGGATCTGTTGCAAACCCATCTGCTTTGTCTATCCTCTTCTAGATCTGTCACATGACCTCCCTGATTCTGGCTGCCCAACTGTCTCCTTCGTGCTGCACTAGTAGTCTACCTGCTGGCTGGAGAGGAAGTCCACTTACTTGCTCCAGCGTCTTGCTCCTCTTTTTCTCAGCACTCTTCACCTTTCCCTCATGCCTAGCTTACCATGCTCTGATGCAGTGACAGGAGATCAGGATGCACAGCCAGTTGATGTGCTGATGGATCTGTCAATCTGAAGCAGAAAAGCAGAGGAAGCGATAGTCTCTAGTGCTTAAGTGTTTCATGAGAGAGTGGGCCAAGATTTAATCTCTAACTTTCTGGAAGAGAGTAGTCTTCAGGATGAGAGTATCAAAAACTAGTATTTTCTTCCTCAAAAGATGGAATTGCTTCCATGGGAAATTGATATGTTTCAGGATAAGGAAAGGTGAATTCCAACAAAGGCCTGGAAACTGGTGTGTAGTGAGAGCCCCAAAGTCCCCTTTTCACAATGGCACAAAATCTGTTTGCATTTTGCACTATGGATAGAGTATCTTTCTGCTGACCCAGTAGGCTTTTGCCACCATATTGCCAGGGACTCACTTGGCAACACTGAACTGAGAATGTGGGCATTTTCATTTCCTCCTTTTGGCATGATTCTCTCCAGCATTCAATTCTGGGACACATTTCCCTAGCATATTTGGAAAATTTGAATTGGCAAGATGCTGAGATCTGAATTTTCCCAGCTTTCCTTTCTAAGACACTCAGGGTTGATAGAAGTATGTCACATGAGGCAGGTCTTCCCTTCTTCTTTCCCATGGTCTTCAGGTAAGCCCATTCTATTTTGTCAAGTCTACCATGCTCCAAATGTATCCTAACCCTGTGAGTGAACGCCGCCTGTCATTTTGGAAAAGGAGTGAAGGACTATGCAGGTTGTACAATGGGTTTGTATTTTGTGGATATGGTTATTTTCACAGAATTTGTAGAATTTCCCTACACTTTAGACATTTTTTAGGGAAATATCATTATAGCAAAGTCTGAGGAGATATCACCAGGTTAAAGCCTTATTTTGCATAATTTGGCACTGTGAGAGTGATCCTGCTCTGGCAGCTTGCTCTGGAGTACTGAGGCCATGGGGTGCTATCTCCTCAGACACATTTCTGAATCTTTGTCATGACAGTCCCCTATCATTATATATTGGCTGAAAACAAGGTACTTAATTATACTGAACATCACCATCTCCATTTGTAAATGGAGACTATGATATTAGCTTGTGAAAAACGTGCGCATTTATTTGCTGATAGTTCTGTGCACCTACAGATGTCTTGCCCTGTCTCAAAGAGCTTTCTGGCTTGGGACCTAAAGACACAGTGACAGAGTATCAGGTTTTGTATGTTTTGTTTATGATTGCTTTCCTGTGTAAGTGAGAACCCAAGCAGCTATCCATGTATGGAATAATTCTATGGACAGTTACTGATCTTGTTCTTGCAAGATAAAAAGTTATCCTGATGTATTTACTTAAAATTTTGCGTATGTATTGTATTTAAAACATATTATATAAACTAATCAGAGAAGATTGTACTACTCAACCCAAATGACTGACCAACTGTATCGCCCATGTCTCTAGAATGAAATAACCAAGTGAATCAAGCCAGTAATAACTATTTGGGCAGAGTTTCCATTCTGACCACTTAGCTTTATAAACATGGTTTAGCTTAGGCTGTAAACATGTATAAACATGTTTAGCTTGGTTCTGTTTTAGAATTGAAGTGTGTGTGTGTGTGTGTGTGTGTGTGTGTGTGTGTGTGTGTTATATGAGAGGTGTGTATGTATGTGTGTGATATATGCATGTGTGGTATGTGGGGGGGTATATGAGTGGGGTGTGTGTGTGTGTAGCACATACAAAGATGTGGTTGAAAATAAACTTACAAAATACACACTATTGTTTGGAATTTCATCTAAGCTCAGTTTTTCCCTCAAAACTCTATATAGTGAACTAGCCATCCAAAGAAAGAGCCATGTAGCTGAGCTGTACTTTAAACTGTGAGGTCCTGACCATCACACTCATTATAGTGACTCACATGTGCCTGGATGAAGTAGATGCTGAACATGGAGAAGCAACATGATTGGGACAGAAAGGTTGAAAGCAGATGGGTTGACGGTTATCACTGTTACTTCTTTGTGATGGAGAGAATTGTCATTTTCCAGCTTTTAATGCTTAATGTAACAATATAAGGTATTTTTTGTCAATTTGAATGTTACTTTAGAAAGCATTCTGTAGCAGTTACTGTGGTTTTGAATGGGGGAAAAAACCAGCTTGCCACCTAAAAGAACTTTTTTAGTTTGTAAAGTTTAAAAGCATTACAAAATAATATTATGTCAGGTTTGATGCAGTATATAAGTCACAGTTTGGGAAAGAAATCAAACTTAGTATGTGCCTGAGAAAATGTAGGACTAGGGTACTGGCAATGCTTACCCACAGTGGAGCAAAGAACATGGGCTCAGTGTGTGGCTCAAGTGGAAAGAGACATCTTCTGACTGATGAAGATGCCCAGGGACTCTAATTCTGAAATGTAACAGCAGTTCTAAAAGTTTGCGTGTGCCCTTCTCATCCCTCAACTTAGAGAGGATGATGAAGACCAGGTACCTTAAAAGAGCAGCCAACCTGTGATTTAAGGATGGGACAGGACTCCACAGAAAGTCACGGACGTGTCCTAGGGGGCTATGTCTTAGGAAGGGCCCCTTTGGAAATATCAGTGAAAACTGGTTGCTTTTCTAAACTAGGTCCATGAGTAGGCAAGTTAGTCGACATGCTTACCCTGAATACATAAATAAGAGCAGATAAACAGAACTGAAGCTTTTTAGAAATAGTAGCTGACTACCTTTGCAGTTTGACTCAAAAATCGGTTTGATGATGAATCCTTAACTGGCTGGTCTAAAATCTGCTCTGCCTTTAGTGTCAATATGTTTCTGCATTAAAAGTGGATATTTGCATGTTTTCAACAAGGTAAGAGGGCAAGAGTAGGCTAGTCTCCTTAGAATAGAGGAATCAGCAATGCTGATTGCTAGAAAAGCTGCACTGTCCACACACACACACCTGAAATCTGGAGGCATCTAGGAATCTCCAGGCTTCTTCATAAGCCTGTTCACTAGAGCAGCTACTGAGCACCAAGGGATGCTGGATACTCACCTCAGCTCACTTTAGGTCATATGATACAATAGGAATTTTGCAATACCTAAGATAAAGTTGACCTTGTTTTTTTCTAAGTCTTTGAAGGTAGCCTGAAATAGTGAGACACACACACCAATTTTCAAATATAATGCATCTTTGCATGATATACACTGTAAACTAATCTGGGGCTCATCGTTTTCTCTGTGCAAGCATGTCTGTAGTGATCATCCAGCTGAGTTGTTTCTAAGAATCATCTAGAGTTCTTGGGAACCTGTTTCACAAAGTCCTGGTTTAGAAGAGGCAGTGAAACCCAAAATCTGCTCTTAGGACTTTCATACAGATGGTTGACATGGAGCACACTTAGAAAAACTGAAATTAGTTCAAATAACAGCTCTAGCCCTTAATGTTTTGGAACTGTGGTAAAGCTGTTTAACCTTCTTAGACCTCAGCTTATCCATCTAGATAATAAGGACAGTACTATTTCTCAGGTTTTCAGTAAGGACTACACCTACACCTTAATCAGGGTGAAATGTTTAAGATGTTTCCCAGAGTGATTATAAGCTTAGTCCTGCTTATCCAACCAAGCCAACAAATTAAGAATATCCTGGAATAGATTATTTGAATCATGTTGATATTCTGTTGGTAAATCATTGAGCTCAACTGAGAGATCTACTAAGTTAATATGTTGGTGAGCAAGAAGTCATTTAATGATGTACCATAGCTGGCTCTCCTTGCTTACAAAACAAAACCCAACCTTTCACCTGGCATCTAGGACTCCATTTGCCTCATCTCATACCATCTTCCTCTCTGAAACTAATCTCATGTGCATCCCTTCAACTTTTCCCAGATGCCAAGCTCCTAGCACAAGCCCTGTGTGGGTGTGTTCCTTATACCAGTTCATTAACTTTGATTCTTTGGTACTTTGTTATACTGGCTCAGATCACACTGCTTATTAGATATGCTTCCTGGCCTCACTAGGTCAGACCCACTTTCTGTGCTCATTGCACATATAGCTCAGATCTCTCCTGCAGACCCACAGGTACACTTTCTTATGTTAGTTGGCTGTATTCAAGGCTGAGAGCTGAGGGCAGAAGCTGTGTCACTCAGTTGTTTCACAGCCTAAGTCACTGACACAGTAAAAAGCAGCTGAAAAATACTGTGTTTTGTTTGATGGGGGATCTGGGTGGAATGATGTTTCTTCATAAAACAAACTGGATATTTGGGAGTTTTCAGATATAAGGGTAAGAGTGAGCCCAGCGGCCTTAGAATTCAGGAATCAGCAAGGCTGATGACCAGAAAAGCTGTACTGTCCACAGCCCCAGACATCTGAGAACAGTGGAGAAAATGCCAGTAGTGGATCTACTTGGTGAGGATTCTTTCCCAAGTTCACAAACATAAAGAGACCAAGAGGAAAATCAAGGTTCATAGTCTTCAATGGGATCATACGGTGGAACTGAACATTATGGAAAGTGTGATTTGGGCTAGTAGTCACTCTCACTTTAAGAATAAAGGGAGCTCAGAGACACTATTCTTTAGGAATAGAGGATGTTGTGCTAAGCATGTAAGTCACCTCGATGCCAGACTCAGAGACATGCAGCAAGCCATCTCAGTCTCAGCCCTGTCAAAAGCATGCTTCGTGTAATGACCACAGAGTCCTTTGTGGATCAGACAGATTGCCTTGAGGATATGGTGATGCTGATAGTGACAGCAGATCCGTTTAGACCTTAGCTTTTTTCTTTCTTTCATGATTGTCATGCTTTATATATGTAGACATGTATGTCGAAGCATAGCTTTTTTCATGTTTGTCATTTTCTGCATATGTAGGCATGTGTGTGAGATTCCCCTCTAAGAAGCCTGACAGTGCCATTCATGCAGACATTCATTGCTCAGTGGCGGCCCCTGCTGCTAAGGAGACAGACAGCAGCAGCACATGCAGCGTCCAACATTAATTCTGAGCATGCCATGTGTGTAACCAGGAGAATTTAAAGCAAGCAGGAGGGGAAGAGATGGGAGAGATGAAAATGTGCTGAGAAAATTAAGGAAGGTCGCTTATGTCTGAGGTGCTTTGGTGAAATGCTGATGCAGGAGAGAGCTTAACCTAAAGACTTTGTACTTACAAAATCCTCCTGATTCAGGCATCTCAATATTTAAAGACTTGCTAGAAACCAAGAAGATATTTTGCAAGAGGCACCAGTGCAAACTTTTCTTTGGGGTTTTTCAAGGCTATTATGTAATGATGTAAAGATACCCCACCCGTCTGCTAGGTTAGAAGTTTCTACGGGTTTGAATTAGGAGTGGAGGCTGTTTAGGTTCATCTGCATCTCAAGTTGGAATCAGAGTGTGGATCCTCTCTTGGGACCCTTGCTAGGATGAAGCTCCTCTCTCTCTCTCTCTCTCTCTCTCTCTCTCTCTCTCTCTCTCTCTC
>JADRCH010000130.1:542355-654750 GCA_019843965.1 Rhynchomys soricoides | reverse complement strand
TCTCTCTCTCTCTCTCTCTCTCTCTCTCTCTCTCTCTCTCTCTCTCTGTGCGTGTGTGTGTGTGTGTTTCTGGGTATGTGAGCATCCCTGAAGCATATGCTGTATTTTACAAAGCAAGGCGGTTACATAGCATTTCTGTCTAGAAACTGTAGTGGAGAGAAGGTGGAAGTATGCATTACAATCAAATAAAAGTAGAGGGGGGCAGAGATGAGATTGTAGTTGATTATGGGTCTGGCAGCAGATGTTCTACACGGATCCAACTCGCTGCAGCCAGTCTGTTTCCATGGCAACAGAATCAGTAATTATTGAGCCCTGGCACTCCCCCCATCCTCCTTCCTACCAAGGTGGAGGCTGATGAATGTGAACTATCTCCCTCTCTTTCTTGTTCTTCTTCTTTCCCTCTCTTTCTTCAGTCCTTCAGAGGAAAAAGTAGAGGTATCAAGGAGAACTAAGAAAGGGAGCTATTTGTGCCTTGACAAAGATTGTAAGAAATTAAATTGCAAGTGATCTCTTTCCTTGTGATACTATCAGATCAGAGAAAAAGCTCTTCCCAGAAAAGCCGATGATCTCTGAAGATGCTAAATAAATGAGCAGGAGTTTCCCTGAAATGGAAGCTCCCTTTGATTGGCTGATCTTTCCACAACTCCTGCCAATCAGAGCACCCCTGGGCTTCAGCTCCATAAACATAAGCAAAGCTACATGCTTATTCTTCTGGACTTGGAGCGTATTCCATTCGAAGGTGTGCAGCGGGTCTCTGTTCACATGGCTCAACTGGAAACCTGTTTCTTGAACAAGCTTACTGGAGAGCCATCTGGTCTTCCAGCACACTGTCCTACTGGGTCACGACTCTAAGTCATATTTGTGGCAGCAGCTTAGCAGCAGTACATGTCGTTGGGGACGATGGACTTACGGAAGCTTGGTGAGTAAATCTTTGTCTTACACATCTGTGCACTGGTGTTAGCAGGCTGAGATAGAATGTAGCTTTGTTCTATTGTCTGCCAAGAAAGCCGAATTGGAAGGAGCACATGGAAGAACACCCATGCAAAGGTTCCCATGATATGGGAGACTATTTCAAAAGGCTTCTTGCTTTGTTTGATTCCGGTTGGATTTGTTGTTGATTGTAAATTATATTCGGATGCTGGCAGTCTAGTTAGGATTAGTGTGAGGAGTGGAGTAGTGGTGTCCTGTCCCCCTGGGTATTGATGCATTTCAAAGAAAATGTGTTTAAATCCACATTAGTAAGAATTAACCCTGTGGAGTGGTAAAAGGGAGGAAACGGCGTGGGTACAGGGCTTGAAGCTGCCAGGTTGTATAGCTGACGTTTGCGTTGAGAAGAGAGATGTTATTAGAATGAGCTGTCACTCTTCAGAACCCTGGTGTCAGAAGGAAGCATCTTCTTCTCGGTTTCAGAAATGTGCAACCGGGCTAGGTCATGCCCTTGCCCTTTTTCAGAAACCAGTGTCCAAACTGAAATGTGCTTTTTCAAATCAATTTCAGAGATGAGTTGAGATCTGGGCAGAAAGATTTTAGCAGTCAGAAAGCATGTGTGAAAGGGCTCTGTGTTACATCTCTCCAGCCTCGGAAACCCAGGGGGTTTGCAAAGTTATGTTTAAGCACTGGCTCTGTACCAGAGCTGGAATGCTCTGTGCTCTTGCTCTGCTCCTTGGGGTTTAATTTTCTGATACTAGTCATGAAATTTGCCGTGTTTAGTAGTCACAGGCAGGCAAGAGAGCAGTACTGTGAATGAGCAGTGAAAATCAGCACAGAGAGAGGAAAGGTCACAGCCCTGGCAGACCTTCTAGCCACAAACTTAAAAATATACATGTCAAGAAGAAGCCCGGGCACAATGCAGAATTCCACAGGAGCTATGATCTTGGCAAGCATGAGAGAGAAGGTGTTGCCTTCAGCTTGGATGCAGAGACCAGGACTGAACTTGAGTTTCCATCTCTGCTTAAGATCTGTTCTCTCATCTCTCATGTTTGAGGCTTCATGACTGTTGCTTTTTATATGTATGTGATTTTCGATCTTTTATCAGGAAAGTGCTGTGGCACCTCAGAATCTTTTATGGGGGTGGGGGATAAAGCATCATCATTGAATTTATAGAGAAAATCATATAAAATAGTGGTACATGGGAATGCATTGATTAGAACCTCTAAATGGATGTCCTTTTGCTTGAAGCGTGTTGTGGCTCTTCACGTGGAGGTAAGATGGAAATTGCTGTGTCCAAAGTAGGAATCTGTGATAGACTGATAAAGACACAAAGGAAATAGGAGGGTTCTGCTTGTCTGAGACTTGGGAGAGGGCACTGGATCGAACAGATCTTCTGCTCTGTCCATTGGAGAAACAGACTGATGTTGGACGACAGGGAGGATTTACTGACTGTGGCTGACAGTGCACTGAGGACCTGGCCATCCAAGCAGAGCAAAGACCTGTTCCAGCAGACGTCCTCTCTAGGAATGCGGGCTGGCCTCTGATCCTGAGGCTGCATATGGTCAGATGCATGGAGTGCACTGAGTCTCCCACCTGGTTAGAGATGCGTTTCTCTGTGTGAGTTAACTCTTCCTGAAGCTTCTCCCTCTGGCACCCACTTCAGTACAGGCACAGGTTTGAGGAAGGCTGGTTTCTCGTTGATCGGTGTTCAGGAACCGTCATCTTAAAGTGATTCTCCATCTACCTTTTGCCCCTTCTCTATCTACCCCAGTAGTATCACTTTACGTGGGGGAGGGGGGAAAGGAGTGCTGGCACCTGTTGGCAAGAATGAGAGAAGAAAGCAGCCTTTTATGGAAGAAGTAAAACTGTTTTGAGAAATTCTAAAAGTGTAATTCACAACCTATTTTTGGATCCTGGAATTCTTTCAGAAAGCTATGCACCTCCTACCTGCCCCCAAGAAAATATATTTTGCATAATTCTCTCACACTTTGATAACAAGCTGTTTCTAGGGAGAAGGAAATGCCTGTCCTGGGGAATAGCAAACAGTTTTTACGCACAAAGTCCTCATCAACGTTTTTCTTTTTCGAGTGTGAGTACTACCATCTACTATACATTCATCTCTATCCACCTTACTGGTGTTAGCAGTGAGGCTGGCTTCTGAATGAGGTTTTCAGTACCACCAGTCTGCTGCAATTAAACATCTTGAGGTTAGAACTACAGCTCAGTGGTAGAAGGCTTGCCTAGTGTGCATGAGGCCCGGATTCAACGGCTGCCATGTTATTCTGTCTCCTGAGCTCAGTGAGTTGTTGACAAAGTTGTCAGAGTTGTGGGATTCTCGTTGCAAGTGTTCCTTCAGTGTTAGGGCTGAGACTGTGCCTGGTGACTACTCTGCTCACTCCTGAGAGAGAAGGCTGCTTTCCATTACTTCTTCCTGCTGTTCATAGACTATGGAATATTGGAAAGATAAAGGTACAGGTAAAATACAATACATTTAGTTACTCTTCTGAAGAGCATAAAGTTGTACAGTAAGAGTGTAAAAGAATATGAATACGTTAAATCTCATTCCTGAAATTAAGTATTGAAAACTTGAACAACAATTCTTCTCTTTTCTCATCAATTGTAATAAAATTGATCACAAGATGGTTGCTAACCTTCGATTGTCCCTGTGTACCCAGTACTATTATGTGCTTCAGAAATGGAAAGATAATAGGATCCTCACAGTATCCCTGTTTTAATATGTTTTAGTAATTCTTTGAGAATTTCATTCAATAAAAATTCATATTCACCCCCACTCCTCCCTCTAACTCCTCCCAGATCACTCCTGACCTCTTTAATCCCTCCCAACTTTGGATCCTCTCTGTATGTTTAATAATCTACTGAATCCAGCTTGTGCTGCTCACATACTCATGAATGTGGAGCATGGTCAACCTACTAGGAACTGCATCATTAAAGAAAACTCTGACCCAAAGTGCCATCAATTGTCTATAGCTCATCATTTGGGGTTGGGGCTCACGAGCCTCTCCCCATCCATGGAAGAATGCTGATTGGCTTGCTCTTTTGAAGGTCCTGTGCACGCAGCCACAGCTGCAGGGAGGCCAGGAGTACAGTGCGGTCCTGGCATGTCTACAAGAGACTTTCACTCTGCTCCTCTCTGATCTCTGGCTTTTACAGTCTTTCTGCTCCCTCTTCTTCAATGTCCTTGAGCGTTGGTTGGGGAGTGTTTCAGATGTAGAAATGTCCTGTTTGTGGGCGAGTGTTTCGCCGACACGTATGCACATCACTTTAATCAGCTGTGAATTTCTGCATTAATTGCCATCCATTGCATAAAGACACTTCTCTGATGAGAACTGAGAGTTTCAGTTATGTGGGGAATAAACAGACAAAGTAACAGGGAGTTTGATACATGTCCATTTAGCAAAATCTCACTCTTAGTAATCTCACCCCAGGGCCTAACTGGACTTTGAGGGGTCGGGGGAACAGAAACAGTGTCTCTCTTTCTCTATAAACCAGGACTGGCCTTGAACTCACAGAGATCCATCTATCTTTAACTTCTGAGTACTGGGATTACTGGTGTATGCCGCCATGCCCAGCCTGGGCTATTTTTAATGCCTATTTCATAGATGAAAATATTGAGCCAACAAAAATATTATAGAGCTTGCCCAATTTATCCTTCTAAAAACTGGTAAGTTCCTGGTTTCATACACTGGTTTATTAAGTGCTGCATTCATAGATGGAAAGAAGGTGAGTAGATGGTGAAGAAGTGTTTGTCAGTTTGTCAGTCTGTCTGATTGCAGTCAGCCTGCTGATGGCTGAATTAAACAACCATCACTATTTAAATCAAATGAAAATGGCACTCTGAAATGGCTGGTTGCAGGACTAATAATACCATCAAGGAAGAATATTTCGAGCTAAGCAAGCTAAGCAGGAACTGTCACCAAGTGTCCCTTTGGATAACTCCCTTATATTGCTGTATGATGTGTAGCTTCTGCCATGTGCACATCACTGGATTCAGTGATGTAGGAAATGAGCTTTACTTGGCTGCTGGGAAGAAGCTTCAGGGTCCCAGTGTTGCCCAGATCCCCTTAGCTTGTGTATCCCAGGAATGACTTGCAGTGGCCAGAGCAGTTGTAAGAATGGAGCAGGAAGCCTGGGGCTAGGCTTGTCCTAGGCTTGGGAATTACTTGAACTCTGGAGCTTTCTGATGACCCATGAATAGAAGCAAAGGACCCAACTTAAAAATCACACACACACACACACACACACACACACACACACACACATTGATGAAGCAGCCAAGGCCGCATGGAAGAGTAGTCTTGGAAATCATTTGATAAAATTATTTTCAAAGCACATTTCACAGAGTTTCAGGGGAGCCGATGGCTGTTTGCTTATTGTAGAGCTCATGGGGCAGATGGATCCTCCTCTCCCACACCCACAGAGCATCGCCACTTCTGTTTTATAAACTAACATCCACAATGTAAGTGCATTAATAAAAACTGAAAGAGAAAAAGTAAGCCTACCAGGAAGGAAAATAAAAACTATTGACCTTGTCAAAATTTCCCATTCAACATATAAAAATCAGTACCATGAGGAAGCTTGCAATGCCAAGTGGGATAGAAATCTATAGTGGTTTGCTTTCTGAATATTCTAGTATGCCTTCTAGGTATGTGTGAACATTTTAATAATACCAAAAACCTATGATAACAGATAGCTTTATGGACCAGCATTCTCCAATACAAAGTATATGTACGTTATATATGAGTTAAAAGCTGTTCATAGTCACCTTAAGAAACAAGTCAGGTAGTTTCAGTAAGATATTACTGAACCCATTATGTCTGACATGTCATTTTAGTATAACTATAAAATTATTAGCAAATATTTATATTGAATTTTTCATGTTAGATCTTTGATGTTCTCTTTGAATTCTTATAGGCCAACCCAATTTGAGTATGGATTTTCACTTTTAATTTTGGTGTTCATTTCTTAAAATTTGTGGTGGAAAGAGCATATTTATGCATAAGTTATTCCACACACATTTCCTAGTAACTGAATTGAGTATCTGGTGATTTGGGGGTTTGTTCTTTTTTTTTTCTTTTTTAACTTTAAACTAGCCCAAATCAAAAGAAGTAGACATTTATTTGCATAGTCATTCTGACCTCCACACCACTATGGTCAGAGGCATAGTTCAGACTGGAGCCTCAGAGCACTCTGAGCAGACACTGAGCCATTTACTCCTGTGAGCCAATCATCAGGCTCCAGTGTCTGTCCTCTCTTCTTTCCATGAGGTGTCTGGAAGACTGCTCTGGTAACAGAGCCTGGGATCTGGTTTTCATAAACATGTATAAGCATTGCCCTTATCAGTGCCTTATCAGCTACATGCTGAAAATTTAACACTGCTCCTTCTATAGCATTCTTCAGTCCCTAAATATCTTGTCCTTTAATCATACCTCCCTTGTCATAGTGCTTTTCCTGCTGTTACAACATAACACCCAAGTCTGGGTAATTTGTGGTGAAAAGAAATAAATTTCACAGCTGTAGAGACTACAAAGTGCGGTGAGACTACACCAAACGGTGAGGCGTTTGGTGAGGCCATCACATTCGAGAGCATGCATGATCTATTCTACCTTCTATCTAGCTGCTCCTACCACGTATGTTCTTACCTAGCCTGAATTGCCTCCCCATGACCCAAGTAACATCAACATCTGAATTAGATGAATAAGATTCTAATACAGGAACTTTGGTAAACACATTGAAACACTAGCATTTCTCAGTTCATGATAGAATGTGGATTTAATTTCAATTATACGCAAACTATCCTCAAGAAGGTAACTCCATTGCAAACATGAGTCTGTACAAAGGTGAGTACAAATGAAGACCAAGAGCAGCTTAACTGCTATTATCCTTCTCAATCCCTCAGTTTGTTTAGTGGGAAAGCATTGACTTTACTGACTTGCTCTTAAAATTCTTACCTTCAACACCAGGTTTCCTATGTCTCTATCTCCTTACAAAAGACATTTAAAATGTAAAACGAACCTTGAGTGGCCAAATTCTCTAATGATAAAGTAAAAATTACACTGATAAGATTTCTTAGCCTAGTCTCAACCCCCTGAAAATGTTCCAAATGGATGGTTTCAGCCAAATCTGGTGACTGGAAGAATAGAATAGTTCACTCTAAGCTCTGTTCCCTCTCACCTCCCTGAAACAAGGAGCATCATTTACAGTTACACAAAAAGCACAAAAATTCCATATGGTGCAATAATATCTGAAGTTCAGGGAAACCTTCTGGTCCAAAAGTCTCCATCTCTTGCATGTAACACAGAATCTCCATGGGGAATGTCTAGTGTGCTTCAACACTAAACAGGTATTTGTTGAAATGAATTGTATTTTTTTCCTTATGACTTCTTTATCATTATGGCTTGACTGGACCTCCTTCCCTGAGGCAGCACCAGCAGGCCAGGCAAAGGAAACTTTGGGTAGTGTTGACTCTAACTGCAGAATGAGTCACTTTGCATATCTGCTGGTATTTGACCAAGTCGGGGGCTAAAATGATAGAAGAAAGTGGTTTGGGATTTAGTGAGTGCAGAGGCACCAAGACACAGCTGTCTATCACTCACATAAGATTAGTGTTACAAAGCTAATCTCAGAATTACTACACTGTCTGAAGTCTACTTATTTGCTGCTTTATATTGAGCAAACTGAGAGATCCAGGACTAGACTAGTTCTTATAGCACAAATGTGTAATCTAAGGCCTCAGGTTATGCCTCTAGATTATTAGCTAACTCAAGTTACTTAACCTATCTTCTTCAGCATCTTGATGTGGATAAGGGCAAGGTTAGACCTCATGATCTATATGCAAAATAGGTGTCAAATTTTCTGAATGTTCTGCACTATGGTCCAGTGATTCTAGCCATCTTTTTTAGTGTACCTAGCTAGAGCCTCAGAATCCTTCTTAATGCAGTACCATAACAGCTGCAGCCGAAATCAGAATTGGCTAATCACTGAAGTAGACTTTTAATTCCTGACTCTTTTCTCTACTCCAATGCCTTGGTCAAGACTCTGCCATGGAGCACGCAGGGAATTTTCATCAGTGCCAGGCTTCAGAGATAAGGTGGTGTCAGCTCGTTCCTCATCCTCTTGCTCAGCTGCCCTGTAGAGGTACTGCAATCTGACAGGGAGGGCTATGGGCTGGCACTTTGGGAGCTCTCTTTTCTTTGCCTTTGAGCTGTAAGTGCTGAGAGGCCTGTCAAGGAAAACGGTTTGCTGGCATCATTCCCAGACCTGGAAGCATAATGAAATAAAGTTTCATTCTGACTCAGTTGGAATTCTTGCCGGTGAACATTGAAGATAGCATCTGGAGTATTTCTACCATCCACTCTCCTGGTGGGAAAGAAGCACTCATTAGTTAATGGAACTTGGACCTTCCTACTGGCAGCCCAAGTCAAAGGACTTTGGAGCAACCAAAGTCACCAAAGTCATTTCAAACCAGAATCACCCAGGCCACACCCCAGCACAGACAGTAGAGCCTACCCAGTCCTGTGGACCAACCACTTAAAATGCATATTTAATAGAGGTTTTACCATGAACAGAGAGAGTGGTATCAAAATGGTTCTGAAATCCAACCACACTGCTCATGTTCCCTAGGTCAAGACAACATCTCAGTGCCAAGGGCTTTGCACTTGAGAGTTGGAATCAAGGCATGAGAACATCAGTTTTTATTCCCTTGGGTCTTATTCCGACATCTTTGCAAAGGCCAGAACACCCCCCCCCAAAAAAAAAAGTATCTTCAGGAACATTTGCCATCTCTGAAATGTCCCAAGAACTGTGTAGATAGGCTTTGTGAATTCTTTTGAACCTTGGGTTCCTTGCTTGTAAAAATGGAAGCAAAGGCATACTCCTTATAGAGGGGAAGAACAACAAAATTAAAGAAAAATAATGTCTGCGTGAGTATTGCTATGTAGTTGTGTGTGCTGTATTGGGTCAAGCAGGGCTGACCACACTCACACGCAGGTCGAAGCTGCTGCTTTGTCCACACCTCGTTGCAGAATGACTGCTTTTATGATTGAAGACTCTCCATTCTCACATCATCTTTTGTACATCCATATAAAAGCCCTCTGCTCATAATAGCAATGAAGACCACCCAGACAGAGCTGGGATAACACTTTTAGACAAGATGGTGAAGTCAAATAGGAGTTTAGCCACCAAATAAGATTTAGGTTCCTCCATCATTGCCTCTAATCTGTAATTTTTTTCTCATGTTGCTACTTTACTGACATACATGAATGTTTAGAGAGTGCCACATGCCACATGTCTTGTATACTATAATGTAAGATATTATTTAATATTTATTTCTCCCCAATTCTTCTGTCTTCTAACAACTGGGCATTGTTTATTGCAGCAGAATTATTAGACGCCTGTTTGTGGAGCCAAAACAGCAACAGCTCAGGGCTGGTGATGTTTTCTTCCCTGACTTTGGAAGCCAGTCAAGATCAAACAGGCTTGTGTTCCTAGGGAGATGCTATGTAGCTTTCCAAGACGCTATGACCTGCAGTCACTGATCAGTGGCTTTTCCGTTTGTAAGTCAGCATGTTCTTGGTCTGCAGAGAGACCGTAAATCTATCTGATAGCCTCGCCTTGGCTACCCTACTCTACCTGTACCTTTCTTCTTGAAGCCAGAGTCAGGCTTTGGAAATGCACACCTTCAGTTGTTCGGTGCGCAGGGTCCTAAGCTTTTCTCCGTACCTCACCTGCCACATACAGCCCACCCCTGATTTATGTATATGACAGGAGAGGAGAAGGGGTGATATCAGACTCTTTCATGTCTCTTTATCTCTTTAATATAAGCTCACAAACTGCTAGACCTTAAGGAAGCCTGAGCTGAGAGAAGACATGCAAACAACTGGAGTCTACTTGTTTGACAGCCGAAGGCCCACTTAGCTGGGCCCAGTGGGCCTGTGGGCAGGAAGGGGAGGGTATTACCTTATTACAGGGAAGGAAGAGTGCCCCAGAGAAATTAATGACATGTCCTGTCAATAGGAGCAAGGTTTACATTTTCTTGCTCTCTTAGTATATTCAACAAGTGGTCTTTGCTTAATATCAACCACTTATCAGGTATCATAACCTCAGGATCGGAGGTTGTGAATACCTGTGGATTATACCACCTTGATATTTAATTTTTCTTCAGACAATCAATGTGTAGTATTTCTCAGAATGGAAGTTATGATGAGAAAAATAAAGGTCCAACAAATCACATTTGCTTATATATTCACTAAGGCGTTTGCTTAATGCATTCACTTCCATTCCACTTAAGTAGTAGGGAAAAAGTACTTAAATAAAATAGGGCCTGGGCAAGAGTTAGTGAGAAACCAACTTAAAAGTGATAGATGAACAAGCTGGCCAATAGCTGTTCTTGCCTCTGCCTTCCCTGCCAAATAACCAAGCAATTAAACTGTGAAGGTGAATTCAAGGCATTGGCTAGCCTAGTTTTATATAGCAACCAACACGATAAAGCCTGGATGAACCCAAAGCTGTCCACTATACCAAAGTTGGCTGAACTGTCAGAATTGTTCATTAAATGTATAGCCAAGGTGATCTAGAACTGTTGTGATTCCATATCACCCGGAAAAGAAGTGTAAGCAACAATTGTCATGAAAGCCTCCTGTCCCAAAGTCTGAGCATTGCAGATAAATGAACAGCAAGTGCACGAACTGTTAGTGGCCTTTGTCTCTCTCCTACCTGCTAGAACTGTCCTTTATAAACTTAATCCCTGCCACGTGCTTCAAGACTAGACCGAGGTCAGAAACATGGCCTGAGGGTAGAAGATTTTTATTTTCTGTGTGCTGGATATATTACATATCCAATGATCTACTAGAAGATTGCCCAAATCATTTTTTTAGCTTTTACCAGAGATATGATTTTTAAATTATCATATGGCATGGCAGGCAGCAGGATTTTATGAAGAGTAAATATCAGTACATACAAAGAAGTACTAGAAGCCCTGGGATGAGAAGACTCCATTCTTAGTCTCTCCACCTAGGTCCTATTCCCAGGCTTTAGCTTCAGAGGCAAAATTAATAGTTGCAACAATAATCACTTAGACAACCAATCTTTAGTATTAGGACTTTTACATTAAAAAGAAAAACATCATTGACCCTATTGAACGTGGAAAATATTGTAAAATTTCCAGCTGTTTAAGAAGGGCTTATTTGTGCTTTTTAAATGAGTGAGTATAGATCTCTGGTCATTATTGAATTGAATATATGCAAGTTACATTTAAAAGTGCAACATGGTATTTTCTTCATAAACTACCAATATTAAAACATATTAAAAATTACATTATTTAAAAAGGTTTTAATTTCAGCACACACACACACACACACACATAATGTACATGTATATGTATGCAATGGTCAGTGTATATTGTTAACTTTTCCAAATCTAGAATCATCTTGGAGATGGTCCTTTGAGCATCCATGGTCGGAGGTGGGGTTCTTTAATTCATTACTTGAAGCATGAAGCCCTATGCATTATGAATGACACCATGCCCTGCCTGGGTTATGTGACTGTATACATGGAGAAAGGGAGATGAGCAGCAGTATGCACCTGTTGCCTAGTTTCTTTTCTGACTGTGCCATGTGGCCAGTCCCCTCAGCTCCTGCTACTGTGACTCCTTCTCATGAGAGACTATAACTTAGACTGTTGAGTCAGCACAAGACCTTTCTTGTTTAAGTTGCTTTTGTTGGGACATTTTGTGACATCCACAAGAACAGAAACTAAAACCAAGGGGCACCTTGATTTTTGAGAATAGGTAGGTGAGAGGCTACACTCTAGAAGGCAGTTGATACATGGCCTCAAGAGTTCAAGATCATTCTAATGTTTGTTTCTCATGCAGCAAATCAAGGGTCTCATGAGTCCCAGGGCTCTCGGTAAAGCTGTTTGTCTGCAACTTTGAGAAGGAGCTGATGTAGACATGGAGCCCTTACAGTAGATTATCAAGGAGTAGCCTCTTAACTTCTGGGCTAAGTCATACAGAATAGGAAAATTCTTCAATAATTGGCTTGTTTACAAGCCAGTGTGGGGTCTGAGGTCTGGGGATCTCAGGAGCATCTTTCCAGGAAGGAGACTCTGACGTCTTGTATGTTTCAGAACTGACAGAAACCTGTATTGGGGGTTTTAGCACCTGACGGGATGTTTAAAACCTATTTTGTAATCTGGTTACAGGTTGCTATGCTAGAGTCCTAACCTTACAGTGATCATATTTAGAGATTATGTTAAATTGAAATCAAAAGATAGCCTCTGGTTCAGTATTATTGATGATTATGTACAAAAGACAAGTGTGTCTGTTGAGACCTGCATTCATAGAAGGAAGATAATGTGAAGACATGGAGGGAGAGCACAGCCATCTGCTACTCTGAGGAGAGAGGCCTGAGGTCTCCCCATAGCCCTCAAGAGGAACCAGCCTTCCTGACACATTGATCTCAGGGTCCCAGCCTCCAGAGCTATGGGAATGGTTCCTGTTGTTCCCATCATGCAGTCTGCAATCTTTAGTACGCTGTCTTAGCACACAGCTATAGTCATCCTGAAAGCATAGCTTCTTCTGATGAACTTTCTGATGAACCTTCCTAAGTCTCATGATTTGTTATTGCTGCATTTTCATTTACTGCCCATCAGGATACATTTCTCTTACTCCCCAGAGTCTCTCCTATTCCTAAGTGCAAAGCTCAGGAGAACAGTCGAGATCAAGTCTTGAGTTCCTGGGTTTAAATGTGACTGGCTGTGCTACCTTTACCTAAATGGCCTTATTTGCAAAATCAGAGTTTGGAAGGCATATGGTCAGTTGGCCTTGCTGCTTTGGGATTCGTCATGAGGCTGAACCTCACAGCAGGGAGCCCACCTTCTTCATGCAGTCCAGGATCCAAACCTAGGAAGCTGTGGCACTCACCTTTGGGCTGGGTCTTCTACATCACTAACACAATAGAGCAAATCTGCTCGACTATTGGGTTGCATTGTTTTAATTGTCAACTTGACACAATCCAGAATCACCTAAGAGGATCATCTCAATATGGGATTGTCTAGATCAAACTGGCTTGTCAGCATGTTTGTGCAGAACTGTCTTTTTTTTTTCACCTTTCAATATGCACTAACATTTTAGTACTTTATTCATTGAAGTGAATTCTTGGAATATATTTTTCTAAAATAATTATATAAAACAGCACCCTTCAAATGTCGACACAAAAGGGGGATAAAGAAGTTTTTAAAGTGGGCCTTTCACTCGTGACTTTATTAGAGAAACGTGACTTTATTAGAATATGTAGGGATTTATTTTGGCCGTATTTAAAACAGTGATTATCACTCTTTGCGGCACACAGTGATCACCTTGAGAAGAGCTAACAAATGAAAATAACAAAAATTTGAAGAGCAGTATGGACATCATAAAGCTCAAATGCTTAAAAAGCAAGAAAGTCATTTTACAGATTTTAAAGTACAAGCTAGTAAGTACAAATGAATCTTTGAGGGGCTGGAGAGATGGCTCAGCAGTTGAAAGTACTGACTGCTCTTCCAGAGGTCCTGAGCTCAATTCCCAGAAACTACATGATGGCTCACAACCATCTATAACAGGATCCAATAACCTCTTCTAGTGTGTCTGAAGACAGCTACTGTGTACTCATATACATGAAATAAATAAAGTAAAATCTTCTTTAAAAATTAATCTTAGCTTATAATACAGTTTCATCAACATATCAGTGAAAATGAAACTGTAAAGAGGCACAATACAGCTATGATGACTTCTTAATGATTGCACTACTATCCTCAAATATATAGATTGTCGTGGTTGGTAAGTATCAATAAATAAGTCTTGAGAGTATGGCTCAGTATTCACACAGCTTTTTAAAAAAATGTGTAAGTTACTTGACTAAAGTTAATTTTTGTTGAATCAAAGAAGAAAACCAAACAGCTACCAGAAAGCATTTGGAAAATGTTGACAGTGAAAATCTCCTATACAGCTAAAGCTGCCTCCAGCTCAGACATGGATAACCCTAAAGCCACTGGCTTTTAGAAATCATAAAAAGATGAACTAAGGTTGAACTCATGTTGGGAACTAACAATAGAAGTACCTAAAGGATACAGGAGGAAGCGTGTAACTCTGTAGAAAATTAAAAAAAAAAAAAAAAATAGATTCAGTAAACGAATCCAAGATCCACACCTATGAAATGAGTCAATTTAGATAAAACATCGGCAACTGTTTCAAACAAAAGCCCAAGTAATTTATAATGGAAATTATGAAAATAAAGAGGAGATTAAAAGATTATTAATCATTCTAGTGGATGCCACTGTGCTTGACAATGCTCACTGAGCATATGCAGGCGTATGTGCAGACACAAGCAAAATAACTACAGGTTATTTGAGAATACATACTATTTGGAGCAAAACACACATTAAAAGAAGTGTGTGTGTGTGTGTTGTGTATATATATGCATGTGTGTGGTGTGCATATGTGTGCATGTGTGTGTGTCTGGTGTGTATATGTGTCTGGTGTGTATATATGTGTGGTGTGTTTGTGTGGGTGTGTGCGCACGCGTGTGCAGCCACTCATATGCGATGGCACTTGTATGGATATGGGACAGCTCCCGGGTGTTGGGTGTCTCTTGCTACCTTCTGTGATCTGGGAATTAAGCTCAGGCCATCAAGCCTGCATGCAGGAGGCCCTCCCCACAGAACCATCTCACTAACCCTGAAAGATACAAATTTTAATAGAGTCCTCTCCCACTTTGCTGTTCCACATATGGAGGGATACGATCTTATCCACGGAGTAGCTTTCAAACTTTTTCAATGTTCTCAGATCTTTGACATTTAATTTTAAGAGAGGGAATTTATCCTAAGAAAACCACAAAGGTTGAATATAGATTCTGTTACTTAAGATGTGAATTTCAGAAAACTAATGCTATGGGATAGTGCTGATAATATTGAAATTTGTGGCTAGAAATAAAAGAAATACAGTAATTTCATCCAGACACACAACTGTGTAATTATAAACATAAAACTAATTCTGGAAGACTCCAAACCATAATGCTAACACATAATTTTTAAGTACAGGGACCATAACATGAGTTTTACCTTCTTTCTTTTCTTTCTTTTTTTTGCATACTCCAAATATTCAATAGTAGTATAATTTTTAAAGATCTTATTTTAAACTTTTATATGTAGAGCCCTGCATGTGTGTCTATGCACCACATGCATGTGATACCCAAAGATGCTAAAGAAGGCATCAGTTCTCCTAGAACTGAAGATACAGACAGCCTTGTGGGAGCTGGGAGTTGAATCCTCCAGGTTCTCTTGAAGAACAGCCAGTGCTCTAGAACTGATGAGCCACCTCTCCAGCCCCTAAATTATAATATTTTTAAATTGATACTAAAGCAAATGAAGAAATTTAGTATAAAATAAAGGGAAAGAACATAGAGAAAGCATTGTGCACAGTGTACCAAACTGAGGATGTCACTACATCTCTTTGTGCCCTAGACAGTTTGTTTGGTTTTTATTCCATGCAAGAGTCTGCCAAGAGGCAAGAGTTTGGGAAAGATATGTGCTGAGACATTGTCTCCCTCCAAATATCAGATCTTTGGTAACCACCTTGTTTGCATTTTTGGTCTTTTATTACTAACCCAAGAAGACCATCAGCTGTTTATTCTCAGACACGTGGGTCTGCACCCAAAACACTGCTTGTTATTACCCAAGAACAAGGGCTTGCTTCCTCTCCTCCTTTGGCCTGCCCATCCTTTCTGCGAGTCTGAGGGGCTCACAGCATAACCCCCTCCTTTTCCCAGATGGACAACGTTTGACCAATCCTCCCCCTAGTGGCCATTTAGGAAATCTCCTGGAGTGACCTACCCCTACAGAGCTGAGGCCAGGAGTACATTGAGTTATTTGTTAATAATGTTTGATCAGGTTCCAACTCCAAATTATGGCCCACAAATAGTGCAGGTTATGAAATATTCAAGTTGTCATCTGGATTGTGTATTGTTTTAGAAGATAAATGAAGAGGAACTCTTGTAAACTAAGAAAGTGTTCGTTTCCTACAGTAAAGTCTTGTGAAGACCGCCAAGGCTGGGTCCACCACAGAAAAGCCAACCAGGCCAGGGCATTGTTCCATTGGTCTCCCTGCACATTTCTAAGCCTATCACCTTGGATTTTCCAGTTGCCAACCCATTTGAAACAGCTTGCTGATTTAATCAACTTGCTGCTTATCATGTTTTCCAGATGGTTAGTGGGTCCCTTAAATAAAACTGGCCCTTAATTCTATCTGGTGTTTCTATTTTGGCCCCTTTTGTAGAATAATTTGTTTTATGGTCCAAGTTTTCCTTTCTTTATTACTCTGTAGTCTTTGGTGATCTCTTTCTACCACTTCTTTATTCAAAACTGGCAATGGCACATTAATTCAACTCATTGATGTTAACTTGTACATTTAGGGGAGAAGAGACCACTCAGGTTGATATCAACACATTGCCCTAGTTGTTTAACATTATTATTATCATTTATTTGTTATTATTATTTATTATTATTACTATTGTTATTATTATCATTACTTGTGAAGTTTAGAGACTAGATTTGCCAGCATTATTGATTAAGGGACGAAGTAAATCACCTTTATGTTGTGGAATCACAGACTGGCAGTTTCTTTCCATTGCAGATTTTGCCTCAGGAAGAGGAGTCCTTGTCCCATGAAGCAGTGTTACCTGAGAATCAGTCCATGGATTCAAGTTTTTAGGAATGTTACTTAAAAATCTGTAGTCTTAGTGATCCATATTACAACAAAGGATTCCAAATTAAATAGCTGAGCCAACTGTAGATTCAGTCTGATTCCCATTCCACAAATGGTTTCCCGGGTATACAGTCAGTTCGAACTGAAGTGACATTAAAATGCCTATTGGCAGAATGCCACAATGCATGACTTCCACAGTAATGAATGGCTGAAAGGAGGCAAGGTAATGTAAGATTTGAATGGTGGTGCACTCTGAAAGGAAGGCGGCCAGAGGGTCTGGGAATTAATGGTGGAGCTACAGGGAGAAAATACAGCTCTATTACAGCACACACTTGCCTCTTCTTCCTTTCTAGTGCCTGCCTGAGATGATTTGGCTGAGTTTAAAAATAAATGCAGTGTATTCATTTTTTTCCTTCAGAATTTGGCTTTGCAGGAATTTTGTAAGGGGAAAAAATGAAGTACTTACATGAGCAGAATGGGGCAATCAGGACATAACACCGCATAACACCGCATGCCTTGTATCTAGCAGGTGTGCCCTTACATGGAGAGATACACAAGCTTCAAATTAATGCGAGTCATACAGGTGAGCGCAGTGCTTCTAAGCAATGTTAGTGATCGGAGTGGTGATGCTGACACGATGACATTTTGAATGGGTTCTGCTCTCATTTGTACCTTCCGACTGCCATCTTTATGGACTGAACTGTACATACAGTGACAGGGACTGGATTTTTAATAGAAACTTAATGCCCATTTTTACTACTGACTAGAGATGAGATTTCATACACACCCAGACTATCATTTGTGTTGATATGCTTTGCACATTTTATTTTAGCTGCAAAACCTTTATTTCAGAGTGGAACACTATACAGATGCACATGAAGTTTGTCTCTACGGGAAACCAGGATGGATATCTCAGTGATTTCCCTGATGAGCTATTTTCCCAGTGCCTGTCTCTTTCCTTCCTTAGGCAAGCTAAGGAAATAGTTTACTCTGTGACCTGAGAGGAAATGCTTCAGTGTTCACTCATTCCCAAGTATTTATTCAGTGCCTTTGATAGGTCAGACCCTCTTCTGGGCAGTAGGAACAAAGCAATAGAAAGGAAAGACGATGCCTGTCATGATCAAGGAAACATCAGTCAATGGAGGTGGGGATAGGCACTCCTCTGAAGAAAATGAAAGGCATAGAAAGGGACCCTGTGGGACAACCCACTTAGGGAGAATCAGCAGGGAAGACCTAACACAGAAATTCAAATGTTGAGAAGAAAAACAAAAGCTAGGGAAAGAATGTTCTAGATAGAAAATTTCAAAGTTCCCAGTATGTCCAGTACTGTTACAGAGTGTAGACTTACAGCCTATACCCCAACAAAGCAGATTGGGTCACCAGTCTTTGATAAACTAATTGAAAAAGCTAAATTGATGGTTAAAAACACAAAGCAGGTGCTTTTTGGTTTTTGTTTTTAGTTTTTTCAGTATAGCTACATTGGAAAGGTGGACAGAGAGATTCATGAAAGTGCAAGTTTGTCTTTGGAACCCTGATGCGATGGTAAATAGAAGGCAAAAGATATGTGTAGCTAAGCTGTCCTGCCAAGGTCTCGCCCCACCTATCATTGTCCTAGCTCCAAGTCTCCCCTTCAAGGTCAGTTTCTCTTTCAAGGTCAACTGAAAAGGTATAGATAGATCTTCCTCCAGAAGACAAGTTCTTCCTGCTCTTGCCTCCAGGACTGCCACCTTTCTTCTCCCAGCTGGAGATTCCTGAGCAGAGGCTAATTTCTTGGACCCACTGTTTCAGTAGCCTGATAACTAGAGAGAAGAGTTCATGTGTCTCTTTAGAAGAAATCCATTGCTGTGAGGTAGACCAGGTAGCTAGCTCCCATCTTTGGGTTCTAGGGTTGGACCAATCCACATACCTGGATATATGGTATGCATGATATAAATTCACTGTTTCTCTGTTGTTGTATATCTGCTGTTACTTTCCATTTATTGCATTCTATCCTGTTAATATCAATATCTGAAAGGGTTTGAGGTAACTGCTATACAGAGCATATACTTTGGTCTTTTTGTTTTTTTGTGTTTTTTTTTTATTATTATTATTAAAAATTCAAAGCCATATAAAGGAAAAAGAAGGGTTTGTATCTTTAAAATTGTGGTATGCTTTAGATAGTGCAATTGAGAATTTTAAAAAGTAGTTCCTCACAGTCCAGGTAGAAAGAAGGAAAGGGGTGGAGAGAAGAAAGCAAAATGATGACTTACATAATTATGATTCATCAAAAAGGCACGGTGTTCTCTGGGGAAGAAATGCCTGGTGCTAAATTCTAAATATAATGTATTACATCGGGCCTTATGTAAGAGATATCAATAATTCTCTTTATGAATATTGAATGCTTAATATATGCAAACTGGGGAATACAAACCACAATCAGACATAAATTCTACCTTCTGGGAGCTTGCAGTTTAGCAGGGCACACAATGAACATGCAGGAAAACTCTAGAAGTCAGGAGGTATAAATACAAGATGGCTTGTTTGTGGATTTAGAGATGGGCTTTCATGAAACCCAGTCATAGGTGTAGCTTACATGTATGAGTCTGGGGCATGGCAGAGTGAGAGGACAGAAGGCAGCCGGCCAGGTTTGTCGGTATTTTACAGTCAGAACTAAGCACTCAGTACCCAGGAGCATGTTAGGTTCCTCTGAGGTGTCAGTTGGAGAAGATAATGCTTACTAAATTCACACTTGACATTGTCAAGAGCCCAGGACCAAACAACCTTATGAAATTTGATTTGTGCTTTCCCCCTATTTAAATATATATTTATATGGAATAAATTCTGGGTAGAAATTTCAAAATTTAGATATATCAAAAGGAAAATGCATAATATCTACCCCATGGTCCACACACTCTTGAGCACTGCACATATGGCATGTCACCCTGTTATAGTCACTCTCTGCTGTGCGGGTGTACCAGCAGCCATTGGAGCAGGATACCCAGTGAACGTAGAGGTTGCCCCAGTTTTCATGGAGTGCTGCAACAAGTATCTTCCAAAGCCGTTTCCTACCACTGTCCCCACTTCTATGGCACTTTCATACTTCTACAGAGGGCAACGATTTTCACTTCAGTCTCTTATGAATCACATAAGACACATCATATCTGTCTTCCCAGAGCTCTTATTTAAGACCTTTACTGATTGACTATAGCTGTAGAAATGCTAAGCTATCCGTTTTTCCAGAAGTGGTACCTCAAAGCACTTAGCAAGTCAATGAATTTTACATTCTCATTTGCTTTTCCTGTCTTGCTATCCAAGCCTCCACCAATTTCCTTAAATGAGCAGCTCAGGCCAGAGCATGGGCTGCTTTCACTCTGCATCTTTACTCAACATTTACCTTGTCCAGTAGTCATTGAGGACGTTGGGCCGTACCTCCAAAAGAGCCCTGCACATACATGCTTCCTTTCTCCCATAATGCTTGTGGTCTGGTCACCTTTCCCAGGTGACTTCAGGATCTCCTAAGAAAGACCTCTCTTCTTTTGGGTTTCAGTGTCTCTTCTAAGCCATATCTCATCATGATGTCAACTTGATAATACTGTGCTCTGCCTCATAACTTTTCATGGCTCCAAACACCTTTCTGGATAAATTTCACATCCCTCAACGTGACAAACAGGCCTTTATTTCTGGATCAAGTCAGTGGGTTGTGGTCTTAGAATCTGGATTTTCCTCTGTGGTTTTAGGGCAAGCATATGGACCCCTTGTGAGTCTCAAAGTGGGCACCAAGGACATGCTGATCTGCTTGGAATTCCCTTTAGGATGCATGAGCCAGCTATAGCTGGAAACTTCTCCCAGCCAAGGCTTAAAATTACCCAGCACAGTGTAGTTATTTTAGGAAAATTTTCAAAAGCATTCTACCAAAAAGCAGCCTGTTTGCAAGTATAGATGAGAGGATCATTTCCATTTAGGAAGCCTAATTTAATTAAGTGACACAATTTTTGAGGTAGTAAAGCTTTCCCTGCCAAGTTGGGATCCTTTTATTTTTCTGTATCTATGTGTGCACTTCTCTGCTAATGTAAAACAGGTAGAAGAAAAAAAGATACTGACTCCTAGAGGTTCCTACATGTCCAGTTGGCTGCCACTGTGGTCAGAGCAGCAAATGTTCTCCACACTGTGAAACAATAGATTAACTTGTACAAGTTTTGTTAAAGCATTAAGTTCTGAGTTTTCAGTTAAGACATTTAAATGTCAGGTTCTTTTAAAAAATGCCTGAAAATCATTAGTGAGCCATTCAGAAAGAAAGCAAGAAGTTGTAATTCATAATTCCTTTCAGGAATGAGGCTTATTAGCATGAAAAGACCTCCAGACCATGACTGGGCCCTGAGGTGAGAAGACATCAAAGACAACACAATATGGAAGCACAAATATCTAAAGGTTTCCCTTTAAAACCATGGAGAGAAGCTTCATTAATAACCTGATGGCTTAGTTTACCCAATGGATAATTTGATTGCAATAATTCCCACTTAATAATATTTTCCTACAAATATCCAGTCCTGGAATCCATTCATCATGTGAAATTCCTCAACCAAAAACTCTTAAGATACTGATAGGTGGTTGTCCCCATCAAAAATGATCACACAAGTGTTCACATAATGTGAGGAAATATCTCAGAGTCATTTTTTACCTTTTCAGAAAAAAATAGTTTCGGTGTGATTGCAGGGAAGTGGGAAATTTTTACCTAACTAGTGCTGTGTTCCACTCTGAAACAATTTTATTTTGATTCTGGATATTTTCTAGTCCTATAAGTGTACACACACACACACACACACACACACACAGTGAGAATGAGAAAGACAGGCTGAGTGAGAGATAACCCTGAGGGCTAGGTCTGGCAGCAGGAAGCCAAAGCAGCCTCTTCAGTGAGCAGCCTTTAGAGCAATCTCATAAATAACTCATAATCTGTAGTCATCAACAGACCAGTCCCCATGACGAAGGAAAGGTCTGACTTCTTATTACCTCTTAGGGGTCACAACAACATTTACATCACATGACAGTTCAACATAGCACGTATAGAAAGGAGCAGGGAGGAGCTGGGTACCATAAGTTGTCAAGTCACAACAGGGACCACTTATGTGAGAGAACTTCTAGTAGCCTGAATCAGGCTGTGGAAGGTACAGGCACCTTCTAACGCTTCATATGTCTTGTAAGGAAGGAGCGACATACATACCACCAAACTGTTGCACACACAAAAAAACAAATGTAAACTATCATGTTTCTTTGAAGTTAATAGTGAAGTATTTGGAAAAGATATGTGTGTGCGTATGTGTATGAGTGATGTGACAATAAAATGACATTTAATTTTACTTTGGGCACTTACCTTGAAGTAGTTTAATGGGTTAAAGTTCTCTAGGCTTTATGTCATGTAATATGAATACCAGCGGTGGTATTTCTGTGGTTTTACTTCCTACTCAATGTATGCCATTTCCACAAAGGGTCCCTGTGTCTCTTTCCCAAATGTCCCCCGTGTCTATTTTGTGAAAGCCACAGGATAAAAATCTGTCTATAGCATGCTTTCACTAATTCATGAAGGTATGAAGGCAAGAGAACTGACTCTTGACACAAAAGAATCTTATGATAGAAACAAAGACCTCTTTCTAACCCACCTACCTGATTTATCAAATTATTAATATGCCACGCATATTAGCAATAAGGTTTTTAAATAAAAGAACTATTCTGTTTTCCTATATATCCGTCTTTTGTCTTTATGCTTCATGCATATTCTCCATTCATGCATTCCATGATTTTCACAAATATGTAAGTCCTGTATATATCTGTGGGGTCAAGTAAGCTATTTTCTCAAGTCATCTCTAAGTATGTAAAATATTAACAGTTTTCAGCAACATAGGTATGAGCTTCCCCTGTGTGGCCATGAGCTCTGTGGAGCTGTTTTACAGCAGGAAAAGGAACTTCCACGGAATGTGAGTCAGTTATGTCCAAGACCACAGTGCTGAGTTCAGTCTGCATTTCTCAGGGTGGACATTCTAAATGAAGAAGGCAGTGACAGGCTTGTCTTCTCATGCGAGCTGATGAAGTAACACTAATCTGTACCCGGGTATTGGATTAAAAATATCATCTAGTAATAAAAAGTATATCCAAACTGCTTCTCAAAGGCGTCAATTTACATTTGTCGAATAGTTATTTCTTAATATTTAGAATGTAAGTAAATTTTGAATAGGCAAGTGGATAGATGATGTTACGTAAGGTAGTAATGAAGCTATGAGCTTACGGTGGAATAGGAGGTACTTTAGGCATCATAGGGCTCAGGGGTGGTATCCTAGTTTCATTTCTATTGCTATAATAAAATGCCTTAACAAAGAAGCAAGTTAAGGGAGAAGTGGTTTATTTTAGCTCGCAAGTCTAGGTGCTTCTCTATCATTGCAGAGGAGTCACAGTGGCTGGAGCTTGAAGCAGCTGGTCACATCACATCCATATTCGAGAGCAAAGAGAGATAAATGCAGGCACGCTCACTGCACAGCTAATTTACTCCACTCTTATACAGTCCAGGATCTCCTAGGAAGTAGTGCCGCCCAGAATGGACTGTGTCTTTTCACATCAATTACTATAATCAAGACAATCCCATGCTTACAGACCAATCTCTTCCAGATAATTTCTCTTCCAGATAATTCCTCATTGAGACTTCTGAGTAATTCCAGGTTGTGTCAATTTGATCATTAAACCTAATATCACAGGTGATTTCTCTGAGAGGAGACACCTGATCTGTGAAATTTAAAAGCTACAGAAATTCAGCTTTAACAGGAGCATTCTTGAGAGGAAGAGGAAACAGCATCTATCAACCCAAAACCAGGCATGAAAAACCCTCATATGGATTGTTGGTCAGAGTTGTCCAAGAGACTCCCAAATCATGACAGGCTGTTGCCAATGCCCTCTGTTGCCCAACAGAGGTAGAAGGTAAGGAAACACCATGTACTTCAGATGTAAGGCCCAGAGGCCCCTGTGTTGGGACTGCCTCCTCCCTGAAGACTATCTTTCATGGTAGCAGAAGGATTCATGCAAGCTCCCAAATAAGAGAACCAACCAGCGGTCCTATCCAACTATTATGCCTATGAACTGTAACAACTACCAGCACGGCACAATAACCCGAGAGCAATATTAACACACACACCTTCCACATAACAAATAGCTCTCTCCTTGGACTTCCGTCCTGCTCAGCAAGTGGGAAGCCATGCTTGGTACTGGAAACCCAGCCAATTACTTGGGGTTACTGAAGTCCTGGAGCTTGGAGAAGAACCAGCATAATGCCTAACTACATGCTAAATATTTGTCCTCATACCTACAGATGAGGTATTTCTCATGCCTCACTGGGGACACTTCTCTTTACAACAGACAGAGACCAAGTACAGAAAACCACAGCCAATCAGAATGAAGACTTGTGAAGTCCCGTCCCAACAGACACATCTGTGAAACACTCTAGCACCTAAGGCCCAGGAAACATTGCAGAAGAAGGGGTGAAGATGTTGTAAGACCCAGAGGACCAGAGTTTGCTATGAGCTTGTGTCTCCTAGTAAAGCCAGAATTTAGACTCATGAACGCTTACCAACCTGACTGGCTACATGTGAGCTGAACAACAGTAGACATGCCAAAGCAGATGGGGAAAGGCCATGATGCCTCAACCCTACGCAAAGAACTACAGACAACTAAGGAATGCTGAGAGGAAGACAAATAGTCTTCTGTAGGGAAGAACACATCAGTTATTTATCCAGTTCCAAGTGGTCAGCCCTGAAAATGTATGTGTGAATAACATTATACAGACTGAGCAGGTTCTATTTAGTTGTGTATCTGTGTGTAACAACAGTTCATAAAAAAAGAGGCCATGAATTTGAAAGAGAGCGAAGAAGGGTATATAGGAGTCTGAAGGGGGAAAGGGAAGGAAGAAATGATGGAATTATACTATAATCTCGAAAATAAGATAATCTCAAAAGTAAAAGGAATGACGCAGGGGCCTTCAGAGATGAATAGTGGGTAAATGACTTGCCAAGTAAGCATGAAGATCTGATTTGAATTCCCAGAACCCATGTAACAGACACATACACAAGTGTCTCGAATCTTCAAATTCTTGTGGGAAAATGGGAGGCAGAGATAGGAGAG
Source organism: Rhynchomys soricoides (assembly GCA_019843965.1). Classification (NCBI taxonomy): domain Eukaryota; kingdom Metazoa; phylum Chordata; class Mammalia; order Rodentia; family Muridae; genus Rhynchomys; species Rhynchomys soricoides. The sequence goes on along the minus strand of JADRCH010000130.1, from coordinate 629,927 downwards.
TCCCCAGAAACTCATGGGCTCAGCTAGTCTAGTGTATTCAGCAGAAAAACAACCGAGTCCCCATCTCAAACAAGAAAGGAAAGGACCAAGTTTCTCTAACTTGCATATATACACTGCAGCGTGAGAATGCTCACATTCGGACACAGAGATGGCACACACATATTGTATGCAGAGAGAAGGTGGAGGGAAGGAGGGAGATATGCTGGAGGGCATATCAAAAAATGCAAGGCAAAAACTTTCATTTAATTTAACATTTAACTAATATATAAAAAGTGTTCAAAGCAAGCTTTCATTTTGCCTGGGGTACAATGGACAAGAAGAGCTGTAGGGGATTAAATGAGAGGGAGAACCACAGGCAGACGTTTCAGGGCCTCGTAAGCTCTGGGAAAGATATTTGCTTTAGTTTTTGGTAAGAGAGTGAGCCATTGGAGGTTTGGCAAGACAAAAGATGCGTGCCCTGACAGGTCTGAAGCTGTAACTCTGAGTACAGGGAGTATGGGTGAAATAAGGCAAGTGAGACTGTAGGCCATGCATGGAAAGAATGCTATCTCAGACCAAGCTGGACAGGGTGTTAATGATGGCAACTTGTTACTAATGCATTCTGAGCTTTTACTTTTTAAACACTTTTTTATTTTTGAGATAATATGATCATATCAATTACCTGTTTCCTTTCCTCTTGTCAAACTCTCCCATGTCTCTCATTTATTCTCTTTCTAATTCATGCCCTCTTTTTCATTCATTGTTGTTACAAACGTGTGTGTGTGTGTGTGTGTGTGTGTGTGTTCCTAAACATCGTCTACATGTTACTTGTATGTAAATGTTTTCAGGGCTGACAATTTGGTGAATAACCAAGTTGGTGTGCTCTTCCCTGGGAAAGAATATTTCTTCCATTCTCATCCCTTCTATTCTTTCTTTGGTGTTGAGGCTTCTGTGAGCTTCCAACCTCCATAATCACATGTCTGTTGCTGTTGTCCTTGTTCAGGTCATGTTTAGTGTAAATTAACATGTGTAGCTCTTTTTCGGCTTTTAAAAGGCATTTTTAAATGATAAGACATATTAGCTGGGTATGATAGATGGGGCGTGGAGTGAGGGAGAATAAATGAATAAATACAACAACACACTAAGTTTAATGACAACAGTCATTGAGATGAGGACTGCTGAAGGAAGGAAGAAAAGGAGGAGGAGGAGGGAAAGAAAGAGGAAGAGGAAGAATAGGAAAAGAAGAAGAAACGGAGTCTGGAACTGTTAGCTATGAAATGCCTAATAGACATCCTAGAGCAGATATGGGGAAAGCAGGGGAATACACACACCAGAGTACTAGGAAGAGGTGAGTACATTGGATCATATTACCTAAAAATGACAGAATAGAGCGCCAAGGACAAAATGCAGGACACTTTAATACATGGAGACCAGGAGTCTCATTTAAAACAAAACAAAAGAAACAAACAAAAAGACTTAACAAAGGGAGGTGGAGGAGGGGATGCTGGACATGAGAAACATGCAAACAACAACAAAAAATGGAAAATTTGTTTTCTCAACACCAAGAGAAGAAAGGTTGTGGGAACCAGATCTTGAAGCACTACTGTGAAATAAAGATTATAAAGGATCAGATTTGGCCTTATGGAGGTCCTTGATGCCCAAGAACAGAACAGCTTCAGATTCAATACATTGCTTAATTAGAGGAGCTAACTTACAATTGCTCTTATTTTCTTGGTGAAAGGAGAATTCATTATCTTGTGAAAACTAAGGAGAAAAGAAGAGGTTTAAAAGCTGTGTAAACAAAAAAGCTGTAGCATAGCAATCTGAAGAACAAATCCACTTGGAAACACAATAGGACTTCTGGATAAACGAATAATCCTCTTGGCAGTTAAGGTTATAAATTAAAAAAATGGAAACACCGTGCTTTGTATAGTCTTCCCAAACATATTGAGCTGCCCATGTGAATGGAAACAAAGAACAAGATTTAAGCAAGATCTAGCTATGGTAGGAAGGGTGCTGGGGCTTTGGAAATCAATAGGAAAGGATGACTGTATTAGAATGGATTAGAATCAGACATGTGGATAGATAGATGAGGATGAAATGGTAGTATCAAAGATCAATGGGATCACAGACATTTTTAAAATGGAGATGCAAGAAAGAGAAACATAGAAAGATATGGTATGGCTGTAAGTTAAAATTTTGGTAATGACTTGGTGTTTTGATGGTTTGACTAAAAGCATTTGATGATGATGTATTGGCAATGACATGGCTTATAATACACAGGATAGTAACAGTGAATGGCCACAAAAATATTATAAGGGGAAAAATCATTTGATTAAGAGCCATGGAGTGAGAAGCTTGGAGTACTCATATCTTGAGTTCTTTATAGTTATCAAGAACAAAAATGAGGGGAAGAAAGGTAAGAAAATCTCCAAAGAACTGGGGTCTGACCACAGTTCTTATGAAGAACATAAGAGGAATGAGGTAGTATTCTCTCATGGAAAATGGTCCAAGAGATGACCAGAGGGTTAGCAAATAGAAGACTTCAGTCTAGAAGTAGCACTGAAAACCAAGATGAGAAGTACCCAGGTTATTGGAGGAAAACTAGAAAAGACAATAAAATAATAGCCATGCCCCACAGAATCATCCAGGCTTATATGAGGACCAGAAGGAGCAACCTGTGCCCAGAGTAGATACAGAATTTACTAATGGCAGACCCTGACTCCCAAAAGACACTCTGGACAGTCTCAGGGAAATATGGAGGAAGAACTTAGGTCAGGGAATAAGCAGAACCTCTAGGAGTGTGGATCTGTAAGATCCTGGTTGCTCTAGCATGGACCAAATGGAGTCCTTGGCCTCCTGCTCCAGTGTTGGGTACAATGAGGAATGAGAGTTATATACTCTTGGGAATTGTGTCTACTGATTCTGGTGAAGGGGTATGGGAAGGTTTTGGCAGGAGCTGCAAATATCTAGGTCTTTGCTTCCGCATTGTCCTTTTGTTGATGGTAACCATAAGGTTTTCAGAAACTTCTCCAGTTGTTACAAAAAACACCATTATGGAATGGGGTCTTTGCCCAAAAATATTTAGGAATTTCTGAGTTGGTTGAAAGCATCAACAAACACTGTTTTCATGGAGAACAATGCCATATTTACGTTATAAAAGACCTGGTATATCCTTTCCTCAGAGACAAGGCTGGCAGTCCTTAAATAGCTTTGGCTGTCTCTTAGGGAAATTACAGTTGTACCAAACTCTACATTACCATGAAACGTAACTTGAAAATAATATTTTTCTTTTCTCACCACTGAACATTTTGAACTTGAGGAGCTCAGACCGACAGCAGAGTTTCTCCTCACTGCAGGTCAAGCCTGGTTTATTTGTGAATCAGTACTTGTGAAGGGCACATGCTTCTGACAATGATTCACCTCATTTTTCTTGCATTATAACCAAACCCACAGATCACTCATTATTTCTGAATTTATTTTAAATTCAGCTTTCTTGCTTTCTCCATTTCAAAGTAGTCATTTAAAAATTAACCAATTGATAATTTTTATATGGAAAGAACTTGATGTCTTAGTGACTTTCCCTGTAGCTGTGATAAAATACCCTGACAAGAATAAGTTAAGGGAAGAAGCATGTATTTTGGCTCCCAGTTCAAGGAATGAGTTCAACATCACAGAGAAATCCCAGCAACAAGAGCCTAAGCAGCTGGTCACACTGCATGTGTGGTTAAGGAGAGAGATGCAAGCTGCTCCTCAGCCAGCTTTCTCCTTCTCTGCAGTCCAGGACACAAATGCAGGGGGTGATGTCACCTACCTTCAAGGTGGCTCAGAAGCTAACCTAATCTAGATAATCCCTTAGTTTGTCCAATAGTGGACACTAGATCCAATCAAGTTTTGACGGTCACTGTAAATGACCACACATCATTTTGATGATTGTCCTAGAACTATTAAAATTTTGTTATTATAAAGTATCATGAAATAGATTCATTTGGTCATCTTAAAGTCTTATCAGTTTTCCTGAATGCCTGGATGCCTTTATGGGACTGTGAAATAAAACTTGTTGACCTTTTTTCCCCTAAATGCAATCACATATTTCGAAAATGTCCTTTATAAGCACATAAAACATTGATTGATTTGATGGCATTTGGGTCTAAAATTACTTCTTAGATTTGGAAGAGAACAAGGCCCTATTTTCGAAAGTTTCTGACCTGACTTTCTTTCCAAAAGGAAGACAAATTCAGAATTTGAAAAGAACTATAGATTTTATTCTGACCTGCTCCAGACTGAATGTTTAGAGCCTTCAGGATGCCCCAGATAAGGGTTTCAGAATAAAAACAGGTACTGAGATGAATAAATCTGGCCTGGGCACTGCTGTGCACATGGTAGTGTGCACACAATCCAGCTGAGGAAGCGTGTGATGAACCCGGCTGATTTAGTGATAGACTTCCATCGTAGAGGATGTGGGGATGGCTTGCTGCCTTGGAGAAAGAGAGAAAGCTGGGCTTGGGGGAAACAAGAAGAACTTGGAATTTACAGAGAATGTGTTTAAATTGGATTTTGGTATATAATTAGGAATTCGTCACCTATTTTGGATAGAAATTAAATATTCATCAAGTAATTTTGCATAGAATAAGATAGAAGACATCAGGAAGAGGATTGAGGGGTGGATCAAGAACCTGAACAGTAGACAGAGGCAAACATACGGCAACCTTTGGAACCCTTGAGATTAGTAAGGGCCAGAAAGAAGTGTCCTGGTGACCTGGGTCATTACATGTGGAAAAGATTTTTATATTCATTATTCGTTGCAGTTTGAAGGATCACACGGAGACCCTTGTATGTGTTTATGAGGCTGTTACCACTGTACAATCCCAGTCCTGGAAGAAATGTTAACTGAGGTCCCTAGAACACCATCTTTGACAAATTTGGAGAGGATCAAATGATGTTTTTGTTTTCAAAATGTTACAGAGAACATTCACTTTTGTTACTTCTTTACTAAGAGCCATTCGTGGATCAGGTTGTTCTCATGAACTAGTGTTGGCATTGGAGCATTTCTCACAATCAGTCTGATTTATCTGGTGGGTGTTTCTGCAAAGGAAGATGTTACACCTGCTCGTGTGTGTTCTACCAACTATAATACACTGACTATGAGTCTTTTCTTCAAAAAGAAAAATGGATTCTCTATTCTTTGGTAAGTGGGGACGAAGAATATAGTAGAGAGAGTGAAAACAGCAAGGTCATCCTGTAATATAAGCAGAAGACCAAAGGAAAGACCAAAGGAGGGTTTATTTTTCAGGTGAGACCAGTTAGAGCCTGGGGGTGGGCACTATTTTGTTACAGGTTAAGGTCCATGATCAGGGAAAGTCAAGGCAGGAACACAGGGTGAGGTCTTGGAGGAAGGAACAGACGAGGCGGCTGTGACTGTGGGGTAGGGTTGGAGGGAATGCTGCTTACTGGTTTGTTCTTCATAGCCCACTCCCAGTTGGGAACTTTGACTAGAGTAGTATTCCTCCCCATAGGGAGCCTTAAGTTTTCCTGAAGCTCATAAGGTGTCATGCATGGGGCACAGGTACTCCTTGGGGTCCCAGCAGGCATCTCAGGGTTGAGCCAGTAGTGATTCTAATCTCTTGGTGCAGTTTCTGTACTCTCCTCTATGGCCATTTTATTGTAACAGTTGTGAGATGAATTTAAGAAAGACCCTGGAGTTTTGTCACCCGGAAACATCTGTTACCTGAGAGTCTTGTAAAAATATCAAGTCTCTGGAAACACCTCTGGACTTTCTGACCCAGTAAAACTAGAGTTGAATTTAGGAATGTGCATGTTTAGTAAACATTCTGTGATGTAATAGATTGAATATTTCAAAGAAACTGACCTAAAAATTCTGGGGAAAATGTTTATTTACTCAGAAATGTCAAGCCAGAAGTTGCCCTGCAGCTGCGGGCCTTTCTACACCTGCCCCAGCTCCCGAATAATGACAGGAAGACTGTATTTATTTATAAGCTTTTGGCCTTACACTTAGGCATTATTTCCAGCTAGCTTGTAACTCAATTATCCCATTTATACTAATCTACATCTGCTATGTGGCTGCTTACCTCTCCTCAGTTTCATACAAGCAACTTCTTCCAAGTCTGGGTAGTGAATCTCCCACTTCTGACTCCCTCCTAGAGTTCCTCCCTGTGTCTGGAATTACCACCTTACTAGTCTGCCTTTTGCTATAGTCCATAGACTTTTTATTTTAATCAGTCGGAACATGCCTTAGCCAGGAAAGGAAGGACAAAGATAGGGTGCACAAAAATATCACTCCCAAATTGCCCAACCCATTAATAGAGCCTTGGATTCTTATCTGATGCCCTTTTAGCTTCTTAGACTCTTCTTTGATATGCACCGCAGTTTGAGCTTGGTTATGTCATCTTGCTCCAGCTAGAATGGGATATAAGCTTTGAGCTCATGTTGGGTGTGGTATGAGGAGTCGAAGCTGAGGCTGCTTCTGGCCTTTGCAGTGGTAGCAGGCAGGCTCAGAAGGCAGACTCAGCCTTCTCTCCAGCTGCTCTTGCATCACTGTGACCCAGCACTGTTAGCAGTGCCCCCACCCTGTTAGAATCTCTTCACCTTCCCAAGCTTCCTCCCTCTGCTCCTTCCCTCTACAGTCTCCTGCCTCAAGTGAGAGCGGTGATGCAGTAGAAGGTGCTTGAACCCTACTCATGGTGCTTAGTAGGACTGTGACCTCAGGCCATTGCCTGCTTTCCCAGTCTCCATTCTCTCAACTCTAAATAAGGATGGCATTCATAGCTAGCAGCATGTCTGTGATGAAGAAGCAATGTGGCAGGATGCAGGGTGCTCCATATGAGCCACTGTGTTGTATCTGCTGTGCAGACCATGATGAAATCTGCTCTTCTATAAGTTGCCTATTAATGATCCACTTTTGGAGTCAGAGTGAGGGGCCAAATCTTAGGTTGAGAGCGAAAGCAAACAAACAAAAACAGCCTTTAAATATTTGCTAAAAGACAGTAAGCTCTTTTTGTGCTCTGAGATATGTACCAAGACCCTGGTGGGTATCTGAAACCACAGATAGCACCAAACCCTACAGGCTCCAGGTTCTTCCTGATAATCTGCTACCTACATAGGTATGACAAAGTTTTGTTTATACATTAAGCAAAATACGAGGTGAACAACAAAAGCTAGTAAGGAGAACAATTCTGATAGTATAGTGTAAGAGACTTACATCAACTCATTTACTTGAGGAATTTTTCACTTATTATGTTTCCAACATGGCTGTGTATGAGTCACTGAAATTGCAAAATGTTCAAGAAGAGAGAGCTATGGTATTACCTTCTAAATAACAGTGATAATATTTAATTGTGCAACTTAGCTCTCTTCCTTTGGAATTTCCTTTTGAAATAACCAATACACATGTGCACACACACAGACAAACAGAACACTCACACATACACACACGCACAGAGAGAGAGAGAGAGAGAGAGAGAGAGAGAGAGAGAGAGATGCTAAAATTGTACTTAAGAGCCCTCTTAGATATATGCCAAAAGCTTTCTGTCAGTGGTGGAATTAGAGATCATCTAAAACTATTGCTTACTCATGATATATTCCATCCAATTTCATGTACTTCTGTAGCAAACAGAATTTTGTTTGGGCATTATAAGTTTGTAGCTCCCAGGCACTGAACACATATAATCAGGCTTGGCAGCAAGCAGCCATATCTGCTGAGCCATTTTTCCAGCCCAGGTGTTTTATTCTAGCTGAAGGACTAAAAATATTTTCTCAGAAAATTGTGGGCTACAAGTGATATCCTACTCTATGTCAGTAGAGCTGTACCCTGACTTCATGTCATTCAGATGTCCTCAGGCTTGATCACTAGTCTCTAGGTACCCCAAGAAACACATGAGGGGAAGGAAATAAAGAGACCTGGCACCTGCAAAATCACAAACTGTTCTTTCCTTCTGGTGCCGTCTGTGTGTTTCTTTCTCCCCCACTGTTCGCATGATGATAGAATTTTTCTTAAGGAAGTAGACCTTCTTGAGACATCCCGTAACGGGAAAGAATGTGTTGTGTTTGCTTTTTGAAGAGTTAATATACTTTCCTTGTTCCCTCCATTTATTCTTTCAGGTGAGTCTAGAGTGATTTCTTTCCTTGTGAACTCAGCTCAGTCTCCCAGTCACTTTCTCCTGGGAGTTTTAGAAGGTTAGGCTGACAACTTGGGGCTGCTGCTTATTAATCAGGTGTTTGCTCTGTGTGCCATTAATCACACAACCCACACAGCTGGGTTGGATTCATTAGTGTCAACTTCCATAGCACTCCGCTCCCCACCTTGCTTGCTCTCCGTGGCATTCATTAAAATACCACCATTAGTTTGGTCTCTGGCTCCCCTTCTCCCTATCTCTGGTCTCCCTAGTCATGTGCTGTGCTTGCCCTCTTGGGTATATGAAAAGATTACTAAGAGGTTATTATGCTGAACATTTAATTACAGGGCCTTTGAAGACCTTTTTGACAGATTTCCTTTCAGATCCTTGGATCATCTAGAAGCTTCATCTCAGGATTTGTGTTCTGTGCTGAGACAAATGGCAGCCCCCAGGGGTGCAGACGACCTCAGCATGTTACTGAGCATCTGTGTGCAAGGCTTTCCCAGTAGGACAGCTCTGCTCATCAGTCACTCCCCCCAACCCCCAGCTACGGATATACTGTTGATGACAGACCTTGTCCTCTGGTCCCTAGCCAGCTCCTTCTCAATGTCCTCACTATACAATTTCCATAAAGACAGCTTTAGGCTCAGTGCACTTCACTGTTCTGGTCTTTAAACCTTCAATTAGTCACTGTTCAGCACATATTTATAAAGTACCTATTATGTGCCCGGTTCTGAACCAGGGCATAATGCTAAGTCACAGACACATAGTTCTGACCAATGTGTCTTTCACCATAGCAGGGAGGGCATATAAAAGCACTACCAAAGAGAGCAGATGTGTCCTCAAGTGTAAGATGTGCTATGAGGGGACAAAACTGGGCAGATACAAAATTTACCAGATGTGGTTGGTCGTAGTTCAAAGAGTGTGGTCAGAGAATGCTGTGGTCCCAGACCCAGCTTCATCAGCATTGTCTGGAACTCTCCAACCCCGTCCCCAACTACTTTAGCCTTGACTTACTAGACACTCTAGGAGATTCTGGGGCCCATACCAGTCTGGACAACACTGACTTTTGCTGTATCTGTGTGATGGGAAGGAGGAAGTCTTGTACAGAGTGAAGAAAGACAAATACCACGAAAGGCATGGCTGGTCATAGAAGTAGAATCCAAGACCATTGAAGGCTGGGTAACTTAAGGATGAGATGCAGGGCTGTGCTGCAAGAGGAGCAGCTGACTTCCTATTAAAAAGGGATTGAGTGTTGTCAGCCTTGCTTGAGGGGTTTCTTCACCTTAGGAAAGAGAAAAGTAAAGAAGAGAGATAACTTGCCTAAGGCAGTGAAGCCAAAATTGCCCAGACATCTAGTGGGAGTTCAACCAAAAGCCAGAAGTAGATGAAGGGGTGACAGCCAGGAACAAAGGAGGAAGCTAGAGGAATGTGCTTCATGGCAAGTGACCTTGTGACCAGTTACTTACTACTGCACAGAGGGAACTTCAGGAAGAAATAGCTAGGAGGACAGATTTTAAACTCCTCAACTCCTGCAGAGAAGGTCAGATGGTAGCTCCAAACACTGTGTGGGGGCTTTGCAGTTCCTCAGTCTCACCTGGATGCAGTAGAAAGCATCTCATCTCTCGTGCCTGTCAGTCATGAGTATGTCAATTTGGCCAGTCAGGAGTTGGCCCTCTCCATTTGTCCAGACTGTTTTATTGATGGTGCACCTTTGTGCATTATTTTCCATGTCAGTTCCCAGATAAAGAGTCTATGTCTTCTCAATGTAAACCTTCCAAAAATACCTTTAACAAAAATGAAGGGCTGTCAGGGAGCAAGTCAAAGAAGGTGAAATTCTGTTCAAGTGATTATGAGCTAAATCTGAGGAGTTGATCCAGCTTGGTCAGAGATCTTGAGGTTTTAGAAGATATTTATAATGTCTGTATAAGTGCCATGAGACCAGACCAGCAATTTTTAAATGTTGGGAGACAGTAGGAAATTTAGCAATATCTTGATATGGTTTTGTTCTCTGCAGCTGGGTGGACAGAGAGAGCCACTTATATGCAGTGGGTAGAGACCTAGGCTGCTGCTAAACATCTGCCTAGGCATAGGAAACCTAGAAGAGAGAATTGCCTGCACAAGATCAGCAGTGCCAAAGCTGAGGAGCCCTGGGCTAGATCCTACAAGAAGCAAAGATCCACAAAATATAGGCTATTGTTTGCCATGAAGAAGGGATCCAGTCATACTGAGCACATACTTTAGCCTTGTCATGACAGGGAGCAGATGAAGAAGTAAGGTCATATCCAACTGTAATTCTACTGCTTGTGTTAAGTCTCATGCAAATAAACATTGTTTGATACTCTCCTCTCCAGCTTGCAAGGCATCAGGCAAGGTAAGCAAAGGAGACAGATGGGAATAAAAGATGGTGTGCACCCTCACGGAGGTTATAGCCCAAGGATGGATTCTCACTTATGCAAAGTAGTGACCAGTCCTCCTAGAGACTGTGTCTTACAGGCTCTGTAATATGGTGGGAACATGTTTAAAACCTATATATGCACATTTTAACCTTGATGTGGTGTGAAGAAGAGTGTGGATCTGGAAAGCCTAAGAACTGCCTTTGCATCTCCATTTTCTTCTTTACAGGAAAGAGATAATCACTGGATTACACTGAGAATAAATAAAATTATGGAAAACAGTTGTTCAAATAGCGCCTAGGACACAATCTTCGATTAATGGTATTTTATAGCGCAAGCTACTCTTCTCGGGGAGTCTGTTAATTTTTCAGAACTTATATTTCTTTATCTTTAAAAAAGGATAAAATAGTAGAGACTTTGAACAGTTAAATATAAAACAGTAATATATGCAGAGTACCTAGTAAATGGCAATATACTGACATATACTAAGTCTTCTTGTATCAGAGTGTACTCCATAGACTCTTAATTCTGTACAGATATTCAAAGTCTGGACCTGAATGTTGATAGCATCCCCCAGTCTCCCCATCAGTACAGGGAAGTAAGTCTCCCCCATGATTATTTCACCAGAGGGTTATATGTGCTTACAAGCAGATTTGAGATGAGTAATTATTTCATATAAAATCTAGTTCCTCTTGACTCTACTTAGAGCTCTTGTCCATTGTTCTGTTCAGGTTGCACTTATCCAGCATCTTCTGTATGCTAGGAACTGTTGTAATTAAACATAACAAAAATTAGATATAACTAATCAAAATGCCTCACTTGGCTAATTTTTTTTAAAAACTAGACAAGTGTTTGCTCATCCTCTGTAATTTGACATCCACCTTCATGAACTCTACCATATTATTTCAGTAAGTATACTTGGTATGCTCCCTGAAGAAAGACAGAGGTGACCATGAGGAGATTCCATGGAGGAAAGGAAGTATGGGATCTCTAGGCATATATAGCACAATGAACTTGTATGTGGAAGCCAATGGAGAGGACCACACCTTTAGGTAGCTGGTCAGAGTCTAAAGTGGGTTGTGCTGGAGCTTGGAAAGGGCCTTATAAAGTGCTGTGGAAGTGAAGCTTCAACCCAGGGTTATAGAAATGTTTTTCTAAAGGACAAAAGGGAAATATTAAGCCCAGGAGAGATATGCTCAGATTTGCACTTCAGAAAGATGGCACTCTAGACCAAAGACCTGTATTGCTGAAAAGAGACCAAGTTAGGAGTCTCTATCTGAGCAGGAGATAGAAGTGTTTAATCAAAGTAGTGGCCAGAACTTAGAATGGATCATTGCTTAGACTGGGGAATCAACAACTGATCGCTTGTTATTGAGCTTGAGATAAATAATTTGACATTGAAGATGATTTCTTAGTAAATTCTGGAATAGGATGAGCATTCATAGTCTGAGATCACAAACTCAAAATGTTCCAAATTTCAAAACATTTCAGTGTCACATGTGGAATTTTTACCCTGACCTCAAGTGATAAGTCACAACTAAAATGCTGGTTTACTAAACATGCTGTATAAAATTACCTTCAGCCCATGTGTATGCGGTACATATGAAACTTGAGTTTTACATTTATACTTCTCTCTCATTTTTGAAATATCTCACTACGTACATGAAAATGCTCCAAGATACTAATGGGTTGACATCTGATACATTTCTAGTCCCAGGAATTCCAGATGAGAAATGCTCAGATCTGTGCCTGTAATGAAGACAGGAGGAGCAAGAGCAGACTAGGGTTGGGAGGAGTGAGGACAAGGTGTGTGTTTATATAAAGGAAATAAATACTTTAGATGCATACAAGTGGTGAATTTCTCTTTCTCGATTGTGGAGAGTTTAGAAAGTAAAAATGGCCCGGGGATACAGACATTAGATCAAACTAAGTCTTTTGAATGGATTACATCATTGAGACAGAAGGTAAAGAGAAAGGAAGGGGATCTGGACTCTGCACCTTCTCTTAAGAGTGTTGCAGAAGAAAATGAACTCCCAAAGACTCACAGGATAATCAAAGAGGCGTATGTGGTGTCTCTTTGCAGGGAAAAATATTGGATCCTGATGGCTTCAGAAGGTGGCTTTCTATGAAGACCACTTGATTACTTGTCTTTATCATAAATACAGTCTTCTTTTAGAAGACATGGAAAAACAAACACTGTCTCCGAATTATCATTCTAGCTTAGCCAAGGGTGGCTTTGAAGATTCAGCCACAAGGAAGTGATAGGGAGAATTCCACTTTTTTGCCCTTGATACCTTTTATCTTCACTGTATAGTGGGAGGATCCAGTGGACCCATGGATGACAGGAACACTGAGCATCTAACCATTAATACTACTCATTCTCTCACCTACTGGGAGGGCAGTGTAGTGCCCCTAGCTGCCCCTGGTCTCACTTCCTGGTGATAGAAATGTCCATTATTGACAGGGAAACTGCTGGCTAATGGCACAGATGAATTGTAAATTTTGACAACCCCGACAGGTAAATATTGGCTTTGCACAAACAGGTTTCTATAAATAACCTGTCTGCTGTAGAAACTCCACAGATGGCAGCAGGGCTGCCCAAGCGTTGATTTTTCCCAGGATGCTCAGTGCAAGGAAGCACAGCTGTCAGCTTTGTTGCTTTTGCTGGAGCCAAGGCCCCTCTGCTGTGCTGCAGCAGACTGCCCATGCCCAAGGGACATGACAGACAGACCCAGGACAGGTAGAGATCAATCATTCTGTAACCTCCCTCCAGTGCTTTCCATTCCTCAGTTCCAAGGGGGGTTCTTAAAAATGTCACTTCTTCGGTTGTATAGTCAAAGTGAGGAGTTGTCTGATCTGGGGATTTATTGGCATCTTTTAATTAAAGTCGACCTTATTGAAAAGAAAACGAGGAGGAATGAGGCATAGTCATTGTGGACTGTGCACCATATGGCTGGATCGCTAAATATAGGAGTTTCAAGACTCTGAAAAGAATGTCAGGCTATTGTATGTGGCACATGGTAGACTCCAACCCAAGGGATGCATTGGGGTATGAAACCCTTCATGTCAGAGAGTCATTCCAGGGAGAATGTTTGTCCAGTAGCCATGTCACCCCATCTGGAACTCTGAGGGAAGAGTGGCAAGCAATTTTAGGCAAATTACAGAAGCATTCGTCACCTGTAAAGCTCAGTGAAATGTCATTGCTCTGGATGAGCTTGCTAGGAGACTCCTGAGCTGGTGGTGAGTAAATATGCCCTCCATTACTGAAGCCAGTCTCTGATTTAGATTGTATACCTCCCTTCCTCTCTCCTTCCCTCCCTCTCTACCTCTCCCTCCCTTCTTCCCTCTTTCCCCCCCTTCTCTCCCTCCCTTCCTCCCTCCCTCCCTAATGGTCATTTTCAGTTTCTGATTATATCTTTGGCTCCTTGGTCTAGTTTACTTTATGGTAAGCCCCTTCAAGCCCTTTAGAAAGTGGACAAGGTCTGAGGAAAGTGAGTTTAGAGATGTCCAAGGTAACAATAATAGCCAGAGAACATCCTCTACCAAGGCCATGGAAAAGCACACAGTGTCAAAAGACACCAAACATTCAGAAAACATGCTTAGAAATTTGAGAACAAACCAGTGCTTGAGAACTGGATAGGAAAGTATTCATGGACAATGGAGTAATAGTGGTGTCACACTGAGAAGCAGCAGCACTGGGCACTGGAGAGCATAGCAAGGGAACATTTCCTCACACTCCGAAGCTCACTCAGTTCCCACTCTTGGACACTGGGTCGCATCAGTGCATGCTCCTTTGCTTTTCTGCTAGGGGACACTTGCTGCTTAGACCTCCAGGTTCAGAAGGACAAGCATTCGCCTGTGGACACTTTACACACAAGGCTGTGCCCTTGTGCACCCTGACTATTTTACACAGCACTTGGCATCCAGCAGGTAACAGATCAATGTGTGTGGAAAGGAGGTGACTTCAATGAATCCTAGTGATCAGGAAATAGAACTTTCATATTGAAGAAGCAACCAGAGAACATCTTTGTGGATAAAATTAAAGATTCCTATCCAACCCTAGATTCAAGCAATATGGTCAGCATACAAAATCATGAATCACCATCCGTTAAATGTGTGATACTAGCAGGAGGCAGTAGAGCGAAAAGTATTTAGGGCTTTGAAATCAAGCCACTTCCTGTCTAATGCATGCACTCTCCAATGTGAACTGGTGGACTTTGGTCAAGTCTGATTCTTTGAATCCTTCATTTTTACAACATAGGCAATAATAATTGTATTCTCCAGTTTCCCAGATCCAAAAAGTGCTATAAATGGCAGAGATGCAAACAAGGACTCAGGACCTGAAATGCCAGGTTCAGATCTCCACTCTGATGTTCACTACAGAGGGATTTGTATCTAATGGTGTTATCTTTCTGAGCACAACTTTAAAATGGGGTGATGGTAGTGTGTCACTTAGTGGAAGGACGTAGCCCTGGGTTAAATTCCAAACACAAATAAGTAAATGCATGAGGTGGATGTAAATAGTAGCTAACGTTGTGACATTCTTTGGACACTATGAGACATAAGTAGTTTACATATGCTATGTCCAGTGGCACTGAGAACACCCTGTCCACAGTCCTTTCTCCACCACAGACTTCTAACTCTCAAGCTTTTTCAGAAGGTTCCTGGTCACTTTAAAATGTGGAACCATGTTTATTATCACATTCCCAAAGGATTATACGTGGTATTTTTTAGTGTTGCTTCCCTAAGTGGGAGCCTTGTACTGCCTCCTCATGGAGCCAAGAAGAAAGACTTTCAGGCCCGGAGAGAGAGCACAATGAGTGATGTTAGGTAGAATGGCAGTTAGTTTTTGTTTTTTCTTGTGGTTGTGAAAATAAATTCTTAAATTGGAGAAGAAAACTGCATGGTATTCTGAGAACAAAGGTATTATCCATGTTTATTGAATAAGATGTGATTGATCTATTTGACTGAAGCTACTGCATGTCTATTATTCAAGATGGGAGACAACTATTCCAAACCTCCTCCTTTGCTCATTCACTTAAATATATATATTATATAAATGTACATTTAGTCCTTCCTTGGTTAGAAATCCAATCAAATTGGTAAAATCTGTGAAGGAATATTGGTGATACAAGCAGTTAAGCAACAATCTGTTTATGAATGAAGAGCAAGATACAGACAGGAAGAGCACAAACAGGAGGAAAGCAATCAGCCTTGTGCTAGGACCAGTACCATAGCTAAAGCAGCTACAGGATGAAGTGGGAAAGAAAGTCAGTTTATACAAACACTGATGCTACTTTGAGTTTCTTTTGTATTTATATTTATTAATAGAAGAGAAGGTATTGTTGACAATATTAGAACTTAACAGAGTGCTTACGTGAAAATACAAACGATGGAGTGACTGTCTTAGTCCCTGCCACTAACGTAAAATTGCCACAGTCTCCCTTCAGTCCTGGTTCATCAATTGCAACTGAGGCTGCACCTTCACCAATGGCCTTCCTCGGCCTCTCACAGTGCCCAGGCCTCATCTGCTCTTTCTTGACTCCTTCATGCCTTCAAAACCAGTACCACCTGGGTGACTCTTACACATTACCAAGTCCAGCCACAGCACGAGGTACAACCCTGGCTATCTCTGAAATGCAGTCTCTGTACTCAGAAAACACTTCTCAGATTTCACCTCAGTGATGCTTGTCTCTTCCCAATCACCACCAATTTCCCAACTCCAGCTAACCAGCATCAATAGTCCCAGTAATGCAATGGTTTTGCTTTAGTAGTTCTGGTATCTTGTTAATCACAGCCGATTCTTCAGCCCCAGCTAACCAAAACCACAGAATCTTTACAGTCAAAATGGGAACGGCCCTGATAAGAATCTTTAATCTTCCATCTGAAACTTCACGAGCCAGGCCTCCATCTTCTGCACTGTTCTCAACATTATCGTCTAAGCTCCTACAGAACACCCCACAGAGCTCTTAACACAGAATGGATCTTCTAGCCCAAAGTTCCAAAGTCCTTCCACAGTCCTTCCCTAAACATGATCAGGTTGTCACAGGAATACCCCACTACGCTTGTACCAATTTGTTTTAGGATTTTTATTCCTGCACAAAACATCATGACCAAGAAGCAAGTTGGGGAGGAAAGGGTTTATTCAGCTTACTTTTCCACATCACTGTTCATCACAAAAGGAAATCAGGACTGGAACTCAAGCAGGTCAGGAAGCAGGAGCTGATGCAGAGGCCATGGAGGGATGTTCCTTACTGGCTTGCTTCCCGAGGCTTGCTCAGCATGCTTTCTTATAGAGCCCAAGACTACCAGCCCACAGATGGTACCACCCACAAGGGGCCCTCCCACCTTGATCACTAATTGAGAAAATGCCTTACAGCTGGATCTCATGGAGGCATTTTCCCAACTGAAACTCCTTTCTCTGTGATAACTTCAGCTTGTGTCAAGTTGACACAAAACCAGCCAGTACAGTGCCTCTTGCTACAGCCTCACACAACAGAGGGATGGGAGGGCCAGTAGACTAGGGCATACCCCTTACATTCTCTTGTAAGGGCAAAAGCCCCCATAATCACAGTGCGACTAAAGGGTCCCATCTTAATTCCATCACTCTGGATCTTAGGTTCTCACATTGGAATTTGGAGGAACACAAGTATGCAAAGCATAGCTATAACTTTGGTAATTTTCTTTCTTTACCTTTCTATGCTTAGCTTCCTCTAGCCACTCCGGATGTGACCCTCTGATGCAGATGAAGAAACTAGAGCTCAAAGATAGTGATGGGCAGCACTCCCCGGGGCACCTGAGTGTGAAATCCAGAATCCATTGGTACATCTCTCTGGGGCCCAATGCCTGGGTCCCATGCCAGACTGCTGCTACTGTGATCACGTGGTGGTTGGTCATGAGGATGTTCCTAAAACATTTTTTTGACTGGAGTATTTAATCTCTGAGTTAGTGTGCAAAGCCTTGTGTGGTCTCTAATTCCAGTTCCTCTGGGCTGAAGCAACAGTGAACCCATCATCAAAGCAAGAATTTCCCTCAAGTGAATGAAATCATCCCATTTGTCCCAACCTGCTTCCTGTCAATGTAAAATCTACAGTTCTCATGAAAGAAACTAAGTAGTCATGATCAACCACCTTGTAATTAAAGTAGCAGCAAGCTAAAATGGGGTCCCGTGCACAGGAAGCCAGAGATATGCTACCTGCAGAACCTGGATCTCCGTCTCAGGTGTCCTTGGGGAGTGCTGTCCCTCACTATCTTTCAGATGAGTCAGAATTCCTTGCCTGCAATCCACATCCTGTGTTGTAAGTTTGCTCAGTGGCCTGCAGCTTTGCCATCCTGGCTCCAGAGACAAAGAACACACTGTTTTGAGCCTCTCCACATGTCAAGAGCTGTCACTTATAATTACTTCATAATTCTATTTTAAGCTTGGTTGATATGTCCCAGTAAAATCGTTTGTTTCCTCCATATAGAGCTGAGGGGGTCTTAGAACTTACAAGCTGCTACACTTTGCAATAGAGGAGAAGTTTACCTTCTAGCTGTGGCAGAAAGGACAGGACTGCATAGTGAGTCAGACTCAGGGGTCTTTGCAGTTCGTTGTTCAGAGTCCACCAGGTTATGAACCACTGTGTGGACTCTGACCTAACAAATGGGTACTTTGAGAGACTTTGCCTTTAAAAACTGAAGAGAAGAACAGTTTTATGCATCTATTGATGAGATGACTATCTAGTCTATTGGTTTATGAAGTAAATTGTACATCAGTGCTTAATTATTTTTCCTACCCAAGTTGTAGCTTTCCAGAACCAATCATGATGATAACTTCCTAAGTCCATTGTGTCCCAAGGCAGCTGGGCTGGGGTGAACAAGGAAGCTTTGCAAAAAGACTTCAGTCCCTACCACTGCCCAGCTGTGTGGTCTTAGGCACATTGGCTCACCATGCTGAGCTTCCATAGGGCTATCTATGAAAAGAGAGGCATGAAACTAACTTCATAGAGTTTTCTGATAGAACAAAGAAGAACATTTTGGGAGAGCGGGTAGTTTCTTCTAAATGGAAAGTTCAAGTAATCCAGTAGAAGTTCCTACTTGATGAATTACCGGGGAGTAGTCACCAGACTGACGTCACGGGCAAATCCTTCTGATTGCTGGGAACATTTTGGGCTTTTCTTTATGGTTTGATGCCAGTTATTGAGTTAGAAGTTTCCAAGGTGAGCTAGAAAGCAAACCATTTAACAGCTCTTAACCTATCTGCCAGGGGGTAATGTTTTGTGAGGCCCGGTGTGACTTAAGAAGTTGAATGAATATGACTGGTATATGCTGATGGTGTGCATAGTAAGCCTCTAGAAGACTCTAGATTCTCAAAAGTTATTATCGTAAAGTTTTTTCTTCCCCTGTTCACTTCTCAGAATTTTTAGATTGGTGTGGCACAGAATGCCCTCTGAAAAATGCAGGTTAGATTCCAACACAACTGCTCTCAGATCTTGACACGTGCATTAGTACAAACAGAGAAATCATACTCAGGATGGGGTTAGCTGCTGACAGAACCCCTTCCTAGAATATGCAAAACCATGAATCCAATCTGCACTATCGCTCCTCTCCCGACACACTCAGCAAAAGGAAATGGGAATTGTTTTTGTTTTTTTTTATTTCAACTACTTGCTATATCTTAATGTTCCTCTCTTTCCTTATCTATTTGAAATTTTCTACTATATAATCATGCACATGGTTTATTTCCTCTGCTGGTAAAGAAACTTGCGTTATGGGATTCTACAATGCCTAGCACAGATCTTGGCATGGGTAGACATTCCAACGGTGTCTAGATACTTAGACTCATCACTGGTCAGTGAGCTTCTCGTATTTCATTTCCCATTATTATTGTTATTATTAACTAGTTTGTATTTATTCAGCACCATTGTGCTCACCAATTTGAATTGATTATTTCATTCAAAACAATACTCTGAAGAAGATAGTCTTTCCCTTAGCTTATAAAGAAATGAGACATTAACAAACTATCAATACCTTGCCTAGGCTCATACTCAGTACTCCAAACTGGTATTGATCCAGCTCACCATCCAGTCACAAAGTTACTCCCCTCAAGATAAAGGAGCATAAATATTCACAGTCCTTATGTGTGGCCTCAGAGGAACCTGTAACTTCTCCATTCCTTGAAAGTCTCACTACAGTCAATACTATAAGCCACACCAATCACTTTTCCCAGATGGTCTGAATGTGGAACTCTTTCCTAGGCCTGTTTCTCTAAGGTTGTTTCACTAGATCTAATGACTGTGACTCTGAACCCTTGTTAAGCTTGGGTTAATTGCCAATTTAGGCAGTGTTCTTGTTTAGAAAGTCCCTCCAGGGAGCACAGCATCAGAACTGGGAGGTGATTTTCAGTTTGCTCTCACTTGCCCAGCTGCTGATGGGGTTACGAGGATGCCAACAACATATGCCACTCCAGATTCTTCTCATTTACAGAAGCTTAATGGTTTCCACACTTGTGATTTGGTCTGTGGCCATCTTTAGAATCAGGAAGTCAAGCCAGCCAGTATTATTGGGCACACATCAACTCTAAGGCCAGAGTAGGCAATGAAGTCACTCATGGTCTCTCTTGTTCCTGGTTTGCTCCTACATGGCGAGGAGTGAGACCAGAGTTTGAGCTGTTGCTGTAAGTTCTATACCACTGTTTGCATGCTGTGGGCTAGCCATTTGTTTCTCCAGGCTCCAGGTCCCAGCAGCAGTAAAAGCAGAAGAATGGAGTATTGCTACTGTGTTCTTCTTGGCTGTGTTCTAATTGTGGAGAGACCTCCCCTGAGAAGGGTTTTCCTGCATTCTAAATGCATAGGTTATTTCCAGTTTGCACGTGATGGTGCAAGGTTGCTGAGATGTTTCACCAACCATCTCATCTCTGACTGTCCCAAAAATGGAGCCCTTAGTTTGCTCATGTGAGTGAAATCAAACCAGAAATATAAGTTAGAATAGAGGCCACTGTGTAGACATTATCAACATAAGAAACCAAGCCTGCAGGAAAAGCCTATGTGAGGCTACTCAACCTCCGGGGCTAGTTCCTGGACTTTTGACTCCGGTGAGTAGCTGAGTCTTTGGTCCAGACATAATGGGGCCAAGGAGTTCACCTCCTGCCTGTGGTGTGTCAAAATATATTCTTATATGTTTAGGAAGGTGATTTATGGCTTTTTGGTTTTTTAATGATGTAGGTAAATAAATGCATGTTTGCACCTCTAACATATCATAATGTCTATGATGGTCAGAGTCAGAAGTTTTATAAAGAACATCATTAAACAAAACAAATACTCCCTGTCTCAACTTACTATTGCTGCAGTAAACACCATTACCAAAAACAAGGAGGGAGAGAGAATTTATTTTGCCTTACAGCCTAGAGCCCATCATGAGGGGAAGTCAGGTCAGGAACTGAAGTGGAGGCCATAAAGGGCTCGTCTTACTAGCTTCCTCTCTATGACTTACTAGCCTGCTTTCTTACACTAGCCTGGACCACATGCCCAGGGATGGCACTATTCACAGTGGGTTGGGCCCTCCCACATCACCATCACTCATTCATCAAGAAAGTGCCCCATCCGCATTTGCCCACAGACCAATCTCATGAAGTTTTCGTTGGTTCATTCATTTTGGTTGTTATGTTTTGTTATTTTTGTTTTCATTGAGGTTCCCTCTTTCCAAATGATTCCAGTTTGGAACTTGCCATTCTTGACAACCAAGAGATAAAACGTGGTCTTTTCCTATTTAAGAGCAGCATCTAAGATGAAACCAACAGTAAAGAGGGCCTTACTATCTTAACCCATGCAGCTCACTAGTTAAAAAGTTGACAAAAATTCTTATTCTGCTTTTTGTTGCTAAAACAGAGTACCTAAGACTGAGCAAGAAAGGATTTGGGATCATCACATTTCTAGAGGCTGAGAAGCCCAAAGCAGGTGGCCATTTCTTGCATTACTTTAAACATGGTAGAAGCCAGAAAGCAAAATAGCACCTGAGAGTAGACAAAACCAAAAAGTATATTCACAAAGTAACAACCTATTCTCAAAATAACTAACCAATAACTAATTACCAATGACTAATAACTAATCTAGGCATTGGAGTGAGAACTCACAAGGAAATGATTAACCCCTCTAAGCCAGCTACCCCTCAAAGTAACCCTCACCACCTACCAAAATCAACTGAATTTCAGCATAAGTTTTAGAGGGGATTAACAGTATTTGACATGTAACAATGGTCATGGATTGTGGCCTCTTTAAATAATTTATTTGAATCCAAAACATATAAGCACATAGTCAGACACAAAGGTTTTTTTTGATGTAGAGCCGAAGCATATTTTTGAGCTTCTTAATTATTGTTTATTAGTACCATAACTCTGCTTAAAACACCACATGTTATTTCTAGTTTCAGAGATTTTTCTGAAAGTGAACTCAAATCTTTAGAACATCTCCAACACAATCTAGATATTGAATCTCTAATCTTCTGTGGTTGACCCACCTTCACCTAGTTCAACCACAAGTTTGGTGTGGTTTCTGAAGCATGTTTCTTTCTTGCCTTTGAAAGCATGCAAGCTCATTCAAGTAAGAGCTTTTCCTTTTTACATTCATATGTCATCATTGTATATAACATGCAATCAAGTTACATAATTACCATAACAAGTGTAGCTGTCAGAATCGCGTTTGAAAACAGAGACGCCTAAGTATCACATCACAGCTGGCAGAAGCAGAAGTGTGGGACAATCCCGAAGCTTGACTGTTAGCTTGGAGTGTCAGCTTGGGCATCAGGCGACACAGTTTTACAGAAAGAACTGGGCCTGTTTCTTACTCAAGCAAGTCAGCTAATTTAAGAGGTTTCCTATATTCAAGAATGCAGTGATAAGCACGTGTTATTCGTGTCCCCTAAAAACGTATTTCCCAGAGTTCCTCAGAGAGCAACAGGTGTGATTCTTATCAGCTCCCTTCAACAGCAAGAGTGGCACTACGATCCGTCAGGAGCTGGGTTTATCTTCTAAGAGAATATGAGAAGATGGGTGTTTTAGACTGTGAGTATCATGCGCATTGGAGAGGACATCTTGGGCTTTTAGAAGCCTGGCACAAATTGCTTTTGGTTGAGGACACCTTGTAGCAGTTTTAACTCTTTCTATAAAGACATGTAATTTAAATTGTCTGCTTGGCACTTGGTTTCATTCCACTGTTTCTGGGTTGACCCTGGGGTAGTCTTCTAGGACTGCTGTGACAGAGTACAGGAGGGAGGTGTCATTTCACAGTCTGGAAGTCAAAAGCCTAACATCAAGGAGCCTGCAAGGCCTTGGGCCTTTGAACCCTGCAGCGGAATCTTTCCTGGCCTCCTGAGTATTTCTCATGATTTGTTAGCACCCTTTGGCAGTCCTAAATGTGCTAGATTCAGGGATCAGAACGACACCTCAAATGTGACACTATTTGTTAAATAGTCAGAGGACCACATCTTAACCACTTACACCCACAGTAACTAGTTCTGCTCCCTGGCCCCAGCACTTTCAAGCCCTTAAGACTCCCACAGAATAATGTTAATGTTTGTAATGCCTGGATCTAGGTAGAGCCTTAATCCTTTCCCTAAAGGATTTCCAAGCTGAGGTCAGGCAATAAAGCCCAGATAAAAGAACTCTAGTGAGAAAAAGAAATCTGTTGTTTGCTTCTTGCTCATCCTATGATACACAAACACAGCTTGCAATTCATTGTTAATTTTTTCACTTGCCAAAATCATAGCAGGTGTAATTGTCATGTCATATGTTTTCATTTATAAGTAACAGAAAATACACATCTTTCACTGGAAACATTACTTAGTGTTTTTGCTAAGTAAGCAGAAGCTAAAAGTAGGATAGACTTCAGTGCGCATAATCATGGGGTTGACTTCAGTATTAGCCTAATTCAGGGCCAGCAGCTAGCAGTGTGCTTCCCTGAGTTTGTCCCACATGCAGCATATTTCTTTTCCGACTTCTAGTCAGTAATGGAGTAGTGTGGGACATTTGCACAGCACCCCATCTCATGGAATACAGAAGGAGCAAGAACTTTCACAGAAACACTCAATCCACCCAACCCTCTTGTCTCCTTGGGACACTCACACAGCGAGTTCACATACCATCAAAGGAAAAGGAATTGGTAGACCAATTAGGTCTACATCTATTGGGGATGGGGTTTGGTATCAGTCTGCTCCAGTACTGCCTGGCAGAAGAATGAATAAAAATGCTCCCCAAGGAAGGAAGAGGCCTGGTTACCACCAGCAGCAGCCCTGCATAGAGATGAAATCACCGAGGTCCAGTGAACAAGGCATATCTTTGCAAAAGCATACAGCCCCTAAGTGTTAGATCAATGCTCCCAGACATTTGTTTTCTTCTGTGCATCACTACCTCATCCTGTACTAGAGAGATTGGCCAACCACCTCCTGTGTGGGGGGTAGTAGTTGCAAAGTTGCAGCTTATTAGAAACCTGATCTTCAAAACCCTTGGTTGTGTGTTTTCTAACAAGATCCAAGTGTGAAATGCAGTGTCACTGAGGGATGAGGAAGAATTGTGGGGATGCTCCTGACTGGAGGATCTCTCGCTGACATTTCCCATTGAACCATGGTATCATTTGATCCAGAACAGTAGATAGATGTCCGGGAAAGGAGAAATAGAGCCTCCTGACTTTGTGTTAGGCCATCTGGGTCTGAGAGGAGAAGGTGCTTCAAGGCTAGGTTTCTCAGAGCCAGAGACCTTGCTGGGTATCAACTACTCCCACACTCCTACCCAACATGGAGGGAGGAGCAGGCTTCTCCAGCTCACACCTAAAGCACAGCTAGGCTTTCGCTCTGACCTGAGTTGAGCTCCTTCCAGGTATTCAGTTAGAATTGCCCTGGCCCTTGGCTCTCTGAGGCTGTTCTAAAGTCACTAGAGAAGGACTTACCTTTATGGGTATTCTACTCTTTGTCAAGAAGAAAAAGGAACGAGGGAGAAAGGGGAAGGACTGAGGAGAAAGAAGAAAGGAGGAAAGGAGGAAGAAGTATCTTGCCTATTATTAACTTTCAAGCTAATTGGGTTTTTTTTCTTTCATTTCCTAATCATCAAAGGCTCATATTTCCATTTCTATTTCAATCATTTCAGTTATTTGCATCCTAACAGAAACAATCCTAATTTTATTACCTTTTCTAATGGCCAGAATTAAACATCCCTGCGCCTCCCCTGACATGACTCAAAGGTCCCGTTTGCCTTGGAAGGGCAGCTATGATACCGTATGAGTGCTGAAGAGTGAAGTCAAGGGTGGACAGTATCAACTCTAGTGTCCTTCCTGACCAGCAGAGCCTTTGAATCCGTAACCCTCCCAATGCCACTCTTCAGCCACTCTCATTCCTGAGCCTTGTCAGACTGCGCTCCCAACCTCACCCCAGCATACATAGCTACTTGAGTTGTCTGGAAGGAAGCCTGTCATTCAGAACCTCCTCAGCCTTGCACATTTCTTGTGCTCCTTACCTTATTTGCCCAATTGCTTTGAAACCTTTCCCTCTTGTCCTGGCCTGCTGCAGCATTCTGCATGGCTTCAAGGATGACCTGAGATAATGAAGAGATGAAGACAGGACAGACACACATACAGAAGAGTTGGGTCCAGTAAACTGCTCTTGCTCTTGTTGAGGGCACCAATGCAGCCACAGAGCATAACCTCTGCACATTTACTTTCTATGTTTGAGTTGAGGAGGTGGATTTACACTGAACAAGGAAGCTGGTTTAGCTGGCCTCTGTCAGAAGTCTCTGTAAAAGTAGTCTCAGGCTTCCATTATCCTGGAGGAGGAGGAAGCTGAGGTTGATAGTTACTACATACACTGTCAACAATTGCACTCAGAACTCTCTTGAGTCTCACCAGGAGAAGGCTTTGCCACTCCCATGGGTCTGAGGCATTGGGGTCCTTGACATGGCTGTGCTCATGTCAAACAGCACACATCCATTCAGGATCTGCTTCATCTGCTCTGCACGTTCTAGCCTTAGACTTGTGCTTAGCCTTAAACCTGTCAGCTTCATTTGCCAAGGATTCTTCCCACCCCCTAACCCACCCAAATCCAGTACAACCCTGCTAGCATATCCTTTATCCAATTCATTTCAAATCTTTCCAATGCCAAACCCTATCTTTAAAGGAAATAGGAGAACTCAGTAAGTAGTGTAGATCAAAGCTGAGCTGTTGTCATCCTGATGGAAGGGACAGAGAAGTTCTCCCCTTGATTCTCTGAGGGAGTCCCAGTGCACGTCACCTGCCTCTTTCTAATACCGTGAAAAGGCATAGACATGAAATCCCACAGATTCAGCCAGCCAGGCTAGAACCCTAGCTGTTTCTGTGTTCTGTTCTCTGACTCCTGCATGCTCTGCTGGAAACCCCAAGTCTCCAGGTTTTGCCACATGTCCAGAAGCTTCCCACAGAGCCTTCTTGCCCTCTGCCAGAGACTGTTCTCTTTATCTTTTTCCTCTGCTCCTAGATATATGTTCATCTCTCTCGTCAAAGCGCCCCAACACAAAGGCTTTTTCCACCCCACCTGTCAAATATTTCCCATGTAATTGAGATTCTGTAGCATATTCCTTACCTAGCAGGCTTGGCAGGAGCCACCACACTAAAGTACTAGGAGAACAGGGTAGGCCTAGAGTCTTTGCAAAACTTCACCTAGAAAACAGCATTGACTTTCTAGGAGAAAGTGACCTGACATTTCTATCTGGCATACCCTGGGCCAAACATGCTTTATTGTCTGAATTATTAATTATCAATTGGACTTACAAGTTGCCATGGAGACAAACCTTTGGATTTGTGTATAAGGGAGTTTCTAGACTGAGCTAACTGAAGTGGGAGGATCTACCCTAAATGTGGATGGTTCCATTCCATGGGCTAGAATGCTGGAATGAGTTAAAAGGAGCGCTGAGCACTAACAGTACTAAATCTCTGCTTCCTGGCTGTGGCTGTAGCGTGATCATTTGTCTCAAGCTCCCTCTCCCAAGGTTTTCCCACCGCCCACCTCTCCCCACAAACTGTGATCCAAAAGTCACTCTTCTTTCTTTAAGTTGCTTTTGTCTGGTATTTTGTTACATCGAGAAAAGTAGCTAACATTTAAGGGGTTCTTTGTGAAGGCCCTTGCCACACTGTAGAAAGTTGTGAAGCCAAGGATCATGTTGAAAGCCTGTGGTCCATCTTCTGGGGAGGCAGAGGCAGGTGGGTCAGGAGATCAAGATCATCTTTTGTTGCATACTAAATCTTAAGTGCTTAGCTACATAAAATCTTGTCTTAGAAATCAACAAAACTAAATCGGAATGGAGGAAAATGGGGTCTTTTCTGGGGTCCAATAGAAAAGGGAACTGGTTCCTGGGTAGCTCTCTGGTTGACAGGTTTGAGTTACATAACCCGCCTTCTACTGCAAATGACCTTCCCAGGATGTCTCTGATTTAATCATGTACAACCATTTATGCATAGGCATAAGATTTTAATGAGATTCTGTCTAAAAATTCATTCAAGACATGTACCCTAAACCAGTCCTGACTTGATCAGCCTATGTCCCTTGGTGTCAGGATGTGTTCTAGAATATCTTTGAATAGAAAGAGAGCTTTAGTGAGGGGAGTAACTTAATTTCTTGGTTTAAATCTGGTATGTGTGCCCGCTAGTATGGGTCTAGGTCCCAGATTGCCTGGAGGATGCTAGGCTCAGAAGCAAGCTTGGCGTACAGTCATTCCTAGCCTCTGAATCCTGAAGCCCTGTAGTATTCTTAAGTAGGAATCAGTGAATAGCAGATATATTCTGTCTTCACCTGTTCTGGTGTTGCTTCCAGGCAGGGGTTAACTGATGGAAAGGCCACCTCTGCCTGTTAATCACTGTAGTCCTGGGTTTCTGCAAAGAGTGGGGCAGAATTGTTTCCTGTTCTTTTGGGACAATTGAGTCCTGAGAGGAGCAGCAGCCTGGGAAGACTTTTCTCTACCCACTGTCTCACATGCAAAAGTAGGCATTTACCATTCACTGCGGCAGATGAGAGCAGACCCTTCCTATTTACTGTCACAGACGAGGAGAGCAGACATTTTCCATTCGTCTGCTGCATCAACAACCTTCTGTGAACCCTTCCTGTGCTCTGAACTGGGCAGGAGCTCTTGGTGTTGAATGGGAACACCACCACGGGTGTTTTTAAGCTGACACAAGAGGCTGAAGATTTACAGGGCCCCTCCCCTTAGAGACATTCAAGGTAACATACAAGAACAGAGGATGCACTGGCCAAGGCTTGGCCCTCAGTGCCTCTTCTCATACACTTCTTTCCACCTGTCCTCTGCAACTAACAGGAACAGCTTTGGGTTTGGGGTAACGGTTCAGTCCACATGCTCTGCAAGCATGAGTGCAGATCCTCAGGACCTACATAGAAAGCTACCCTTAGCCATGTGAGCATTTAACTCCAGACAGAGCTGAGTAGAGGAAAACAGGCCAATCCCTGAGGCTCGCTGGCCAGCTATCCTAGCTGAATAGGTTTGATGGCTTCAATCACCAAATTTTCACTTGTTAGTCTGTCTACCACCATCTCCTTAAGAGGAAGCAACAGTTAACCCTTTCTGGAAGGCTTTGAATTATTGGCTTTTGACTTCATGGTATCTGTGCATTTCATGAGTCCCAACTAAAGGCAAACGCATTTCCACCTTAATGTGGGTTTTGCACTCTATCCATGGAACTGTAAGTGATGAAAGGTATTTAATCCACGCTCCCTCTTGCCAGTTATTATCCAGTTCTGGGTTAAGTTTAATTTGTATTCTTGTTAAGAGGAGAACAGAACAATAAGAAGTAATGAAAATGTAATACTAAATTCTTCAACCATCAAACAGGTCAAGTGCAATGAGAAAGCTGGGTACTCACATCGATTCTTACCACTTTCAAGAAAGACATGCAGACAGAATGAGGCAGACCCAATAGGGCCCATACTCTCACCGTCAGACGATTCGCCGCAGTCTGCTAATTCCCTCCAAGCTCTCATTAAGAATCATTTCTTATTTAACATAGGAAAACAGGCTCTGACTTTTTTTTTCTTTTTCTGTTTGCCTCACTGGAAAACACTGAGATTGCAAATCTGACCTGGTTGGGTTGATAAGCTTGCTCATTGAAGGGGAAGAATCCAGTCAAGTTTATTTTTTAAAAATTGGTGAAGTGTTTCTAAATAACAGAGCATTAAAAATGATGTACCTAAGAATGCTCTGAGAAAAGGGATGGCTCTCTCTGGGGTATATCAGTAATGCCTTCTCTGTGGGCTCTGAGGAGCAATGCCCTGGAGCACAGACACTGTATGCCAGACTTGGGAGACTTCCTGATAAATGCAGCTCAGGGAATCATAGGCGTAAGTGATTTTAATGACAGCCTGAGAGAAATAAACCTTCAAAGCTTGGGAAATTTCAGCTTTTACTTGGAGGAACCGCATCAATCCAAACTTTCTACTCTCTTCATCTTAAAAAGACATCCCCTAAATTATTACAATATATGCATGTGGAATAAAATTCACCAGATATGTAATGTGAAGCAAAATCTAGCTTTTGAATTATTCTGACATTGGTCTGTTATTGATTTTTATTAACATAAGTGCCCTGAGTCCAAAAAAGACACCTTAGATTTGTAGACACATGGAGTGGGCATTGCTATTCCCCAGTCAATGGTAGCTGGCCCCAGGCTGGCCAATCCTGAGCAGTAAGTTAGCTCAGCTGTACTATATGCAAAGAGAGTTGTGACTGCTCCATGATGGCTTCTTCCCATCTCTCTTTGCTGTGAGATGCTTAGATCTCCTCACAGCAGGGACACTACCTAATGAGCAATATAATCTCTAACCATGATTCAGGCCCTTGTGGGAATGCATTATTTCATTAGGCCACTTGTATCTCTTGGAGCAGCAAACTGTTCATTTTCTCAATCGCTCCCACAGGATGTAAAGACCGATGGAACTCCTTATTTACACTTTGGGCACAACTCGGTGACCAGAAAAGCTCTGGCCCAAATCCAGAGAACTAAGTCAGGAGCTGAGTGCCTGGGAAAACCACCATAATTGATCTGAGCATCATAGACTTTAATATTTCATGTTTCTGTACAATGTTGCCAGCAAAGTTTATATTGTTCTTGTATAACAACTCTTGAGACTTAAAAAACAAAAATTACCTGTTGCTTGAACGATCGTTGTTAATTCATTCAACAAATATTTTTTCTAGGAAATGAACACTCAGGAATGGATCATGCTGAGCATGAAGCAAGAGAACAATATTGTGCTTTGTAGATTGTTCCTTGTGATGCTAAGAGCACTGACACATTGTCCATTGATAAGTAGTTATATATGATCATTTTAATTCCAACCTAGAGCATTCTCCTCAGTGTCTTGACATCTATCCACCTACCCAGACCTAAAGAGGAAGAAGGAGTGGTTCCAGGTACCTAAGAGTTATGGCAACATCTCAGCATCTCTTCCATCATACAGGATGGGGTGCAAAGCTAAGTCCTAGATGTAGGACAGACCTAGTGGTGTGATCAACCTCAGGACACTGGGAATGAAGTGAACTTTTAGGAGTCCTCACCCCAGTCTGCGGTTTCCCAGGGAGACAGTAGTGAAGCTTTTATGTCTCCTGTCCCTCCTGCTACTAAGCATCCACTGAGTACTTGTGTACATATGGCCTTTAACTCAGCCACCCTCTGGCTAAAGCAAATATTTTGTAGATGGCAGCTGCCCACAGCGGACATGCCTATGCTATTTTCAGTCACCTCTACTCCATTTATCACAATGTTCGTCATGGACATCCCTGTGTGTGCACAAGTATGTGCACACTTTGAAGCATTTGGGAAAGTTCCCTTCTACAACCCATCTGGTAGAGAAAGGCTTTCCCTGTGGAGCTGTCTGATTCCTGGGGCCTTTCCAAGCAGACTCCATAAGTGGGATGACTAACTGCATTTCAAGCAATAGTTAATGTTTTCAGTCTGGACTGTGAAGGGGCTGGACAGTAGACTGCCTGGCGGTGACTGGTAGTCACTCAGCAGCAGTAGATCAACAGGGCTGGGCATAGATGTCAACTCTCACTGTTGGTGGCAGAAGGTTGCTGCCTCTGGCTTTTCTTGTCAGTGCTTCCTGAGTGGCTGTAAGAGAAGATGGCATATTACACCATTCTTATCAGATGTGTAGCTTTTCAGCTAACCAGTACCACCCTAATGTTGCCAATGCTACTGTAATTGCCTTCTGCACCTGACGGTGCCTGTTGACTTAAAGCCTTATTGATCAGGTGGGAAAGGACAAACCTTGCTGTCAAAGCCCTGCCACTCTGCAGGCAAGGAGTTGGGAGGAGATCCAGGACTTGCAGTGATGCTGTTCTGGGGTAGCAGCAAAGGATTTTTAGTCAACCAGCTTGAAGTTTTTGGGATAGTGGGAATTTGCATTTATGAGTTCTGGAGTTAGCCCTATTGCCTCATTTGACTCCCAGACACTCATTGCATTAAAAGTGCCCAAGCAATGAAACTTCTTCCTTGGCTACCTTCTGTGATCCACGGAGTCTTGCTAACACCTAAGTTTAAGTTTGGGATTCTGAATAAGCAGATATTAACTAACCTGGGCTAAATAGTGATTAAGTGAAAGTATAGTTTACTAGAACACTGTGAGATGAGTCACCTATTATATGACACTGAACTCCAAAAGTCTCTTTTGCCTGAGCTACAGTGGTACTTAATGGCAGATCTTGGAAGTAATCAATTCCTTTGGGTATATAAATGGCACGTATCAGTCATCCATATGTTAGTAGGGACAAACTTCTTCAAGTTTGATCCCTAGAGATTGTGTGTATGTGTGTGCGTGTGTGCGTGTGTGTGTGTGTGTGTGTGTGTGTGTGTGTGTGTGTGTGTGTGTGAAAAGGTAAAAACCAAAATAGTTTGGTACTATCTCACTAAGCAGTAGTTCTTGAAGTGGTGAAAAACAGTGGCAATTCCCCCATCCTGGGCTACTTAGTTTAATTTAAGCTTGCCCATCTACTGGTCCAATTTTTCTCAAGGGAAGGTCGCTGTAGTTCACTCATTGACATTAGTATGAGAATTGGTCTAGAAAGACTAGAAGATTTTTGCTAGCAATAATATATACAAGGATTCTTACACATTATAGTCCATGAAACATGTTCATGCTACTGTTAGTAGGTGTAACATATCAGAGTGGCCAAGCATCTCTGACATACACATGTTAAGCAAGAATCCTGAACTTGGTAGTTTGTGAATCTCCAATGTTCCATGACATCATCCCTTGTTCACTAAGCCTACTGGGCACTTTTTGAGTGAGAACTACATCGTGATTAAGGAGCTCCACTTCCTGCTTTGCCCTCAGTCTCCTCTCATCTGTGGTGGAGGAGTAAGGACAATACCTAAGTTTTGAAGTAATTGAGTAAACTGAGCTGTACAGAGCATGAGAAGCATTGCTACAACACAGCAGTGGATATGCTGCCCTTGGCAGAACCCTGCTGGCCTGTGATGTTTGAATTCTAAGGCTGTTTGTCTTATTAAATGATGCTTAGCATCTGCCCATAGCTCCTATATAATCTACACTTATCACAGGGAAGTACTTGTTCTTAATTTTAAAATAAGTTATGGGATTTTATTTTTCCTTTAGCATATATGGAATTAAGGCACAATTAATTGCAAAATTGGAAGCACACACTAAATTACAAGGCTATTGCATTGTGAATTAAAGCACAAATGTACATTATAAACACAGAAATATAAATTATAAGAGTCAAATAAGAAATTTAGCAGTATACTTGAGAGCAATGAAGGGGGGCTTGGCTTTTGGCAGTGAGTGGGTAGACTGGCAGCCCTGGTGTCAGGCATTGTAGGGTGCCACAAGGATGTCCTGGGGTATCCAGAAAACAGCACGTAGCTGCCATCCTGGTCTGTGGAAGAAAAGGGGAAAGATCTAGCAACTCACAAGCTACAATTCTGATCTAGTTCTACAGGAAAGAATGATAAAACCTAAGACTAATCACAGTGTGAGTGGGTCACCTTCCCTGAGCTTTCAGCATCAATACAGAAGGCTAGTTAACCCTAATGCTAACCCTGCCACTCATTATAAAGACATAGCTGGGCTCTAGAGCAATGGGAGTCCAGGAAGGCCTGCTCCCTAGCTTTGTCACTATGTGTGACCTTGTACAAGGCAGACAGACTCAGTCCAGTTCTACATTCCATTTGTGCTGACCACAGGAACCTGTGTAGAAGAGGGAGTGGACTATGCATCTAGAGTCTGTGGTTCTTCCCTCCCTCCACCTCTTTCCCTTGGACAGCTGGGAACTCCCTTATGTAACATGCTCAGGAAAAGGAGGACAAGAAAGTAAAAATATTACCACAGAGCTGGGTTCTGGGAATGGAAGAATGAAGATAGAGGGACCCAAAGGGAAGTAGAGAGGAATGGGGCAAGCGTACAGTGAGATGGGTCACCCTGGCCCTGGTATTCATCTATTTTTGATCTTCCTGCTCACTGCTGGGGCTGCCTTAAGACCGAGAGAGCCTTTATGGACGTCTGGAGTGGAGGCATAGCCATCACAGTTGCTCAGTGTTTAATTTTCCAGAAACTGTCATTAAAATCATTGCACAGACCATTGTTGGTAGAAAATTACCAGTAGGTGATTTGGCTGAGGTAATCACCAACTGGTTCTGGATGCTTACAGTATTTGTACCTTTTGCTTTTTTTTTTAAAAAAGGTTGTTAGAAAATTCATTTTCCAGATAATCTTAGTAATCACCTTTGCAAGGGTCAAAGCAAAAGAAAAAAGAAAAAAATCAAACACTGAACTTTCAAACCCTATCCTGGGGCACAGGAGGATTGAAATGAAGTGGGGGTAACCTTGGGACCAAACAGAAAGGATGGAAAGATGAGCTGGGAGACACTGCTCATGAGGAAGAGAACCCTCACTGCAAGCTTCTGCCATTTCATGCTGAGAAGAGCCTCCTTTCATACATTAAGGCTTTATCTTTTGTGCAGCAGCTAGCCTCAGAGGCGGGGGACAAGCAGAGGGTGGCGGATCTGAAGCCGAGCTATGTATAGATTGCAGGGCTTTGGTTTCCCAGACTCTGGAAACCTTCAAGCACTCCGAGAGTCACGAAGAAATGATCGCTCTGTTTGTTCCTTGAAGTATAAAAATGGTTTTATTTTTAGACATGACTGTGTGGCTTTTTTTTTTTCTTTCTTTAATCTACTGACAGCTGTCTTCAGAGGCAGCCAGGGGAAGCAGGATAGTGCAACCAGGGGTGGGCACAGGCAGGAACTGCCTAAGATGTCCAGCTGCCTCACCCTCAGCACCCTTGACATTTGGGGTTCGATCCTCCTGAGTTAGGAGCTGCCTTGTGCATCTTGTTATGTGAAACAGAATTTCTTACCTCTGTCCACTAGATTCTAGTAGCGCCCCAACTCAATTTAGAAGAGCACATGGTGCTTAGTGTTTCCTGGGACAGAATTGGCCCTAGGTGAAACCATTGCTCTAAATTCAGTCTTTCAGTCATTGATGTTCTATCTTCAGCACAGTAGGCCTCTCTTGCAGCCCTGCATTGCTTTTCTTGTGGTGTCAGCTGTGTTCCCGCACCAGTGTGTCTCCTCTTTCCTTCCAGTCTCTGTGCCACCTCTCTGAGGATTCTGTTCCCTGTCTTCTCCTGGCCTCCAGCATAGTGAAAGCCTTCTCCCTTCCTTCCACCCCCATCTGTGGAACAAGCGTAGTCTATGCCGATCTGTCAGGAAATGTTTGCATTGTATTTACCAAATGTATTCCCGTTAAGTGAAACTTGGCTAAATATGTTGCTTCAGTTGGAGAAACACATTTCCACTGTGTTTTATGTTGGCTTTGTTTATGTGTGTGTTCCAAGGCAGGGCCTGGAGGCCATGTTCATTCTGGGACTGCTGTGGCTCTGGTTGTGTGATTTGTAGTTGTTGTTAGTTTATTCCTGGATGATTTATATGTGGATGTAATACATCCTGTCATGGACACCCTGCCCCTCCACATACCCCTTCTCCTAGCCTCACTCCGACTCCCTTTTCAGCAGGTCCTCAGTTTCATGTCTTTTTTTATTTGCTCATTCATTTGTTTTGTTTTGTTTTCTTTGTCTGTCTCTGTTCTGTGACCTACTGGGTTTAACCAGGCCATTTAAGTGGACATGGATGTTAAAAGAACCATCCACATTTGGCTTCTGGGTCTGCTGTTTTGGATACTCTTCTTCCTAATGTTTGGACTCCTAGAAGGAGAGCAGAGAGACATGGTCTGCTGGTGGGAGGACTTGGGTCAAAGCACCTCTATATTCCTTTGTAACATAAGGATGTGTTACCTAGTGGGGAGCACCCAATCTACCGATATGCAAGCCCACTCCCCACTGCCCTTAAGCGTATGCTAAAGAAGAGAGACTATTTTTTTAGGGAAGGCAAACTAAGCCATGAAATCAAGGCCAGGATTGAAATCTAAATTTAGAATTTGGAAGTAGAGTCTGGCAGGAATCAGAAATGTTTAGAAGAGCAATATCCTAACACACAGCTCCAGGGATGACAGCATGACTCCTTGTTTAGAGCCTCTGAGTATGCCTTCCTCCCTGGGATGCAAGACCCCTCTGACCTGCTTCATATACCCATTGTCTGCTTTTCCTGAGCACCTGCTTCCTCTCCACACAGCCAGGGAGATATGGTGGGCCATCACTTTCAGTTCCCAGACATACCAAACTCTTTCTTGCCTTTATTTGGACAGTCCCACTCTTCTCTTATGCCTGGGAAATTCCTACTTACTCTTAGGCTGAATCATGCATCTTGTTGGTGCTGCTTCTGGGTCCAGTGCTAATGCTATACTTCTGTATCTGAGGAAATAATGGAATAGTTCATTGCTGCTCTTCTGTGAGTTTTGAGTCTAGGTACAGATTTCTAGATGTTCTCTGCATAGAGAAATGGACTGGGGCATGATCCCAGTCTTACAAAAGTAAGTTAGATTTGCCATTCTAGAGAAAACTTTTGCTGATTTTTCAGAGACCTCTGCCCAGGCCCAACCTTGTATACGAGGCTCTCTGCTTCTGACACAACCCTGCAGGTTGTGTTTGTCATGGTTCTTCTTTGTGAGTTTCCCAGTGGCATCTTGGAACTCTTGTCCCTAAGTGTTATCTGCTCTTCCTCCTTTCACTCTCCTCTATAAAGATGTGAGTGGGCCCATTTTCAGAAAGAATTTCACTCATTGCCAAGTTAGCAAACTCATTAGTTCTATAAAGGCATCCTTTATCCTATAAATTTTAATCTCTTTGGATTAATTAATTAATGTATCTTGTTACTCTTTAATTAATGAGCATCTCAGAGCTATAGAAAAATTACAATTTCATCACAAAGAGCTCACAGTTGTTTCATTTAACATTCCTTCTCCACAAACCATGTTCTAGGGAGTTCCATTCTGGGAACCGACCAAGCCATTGAGGGTATGTAAGAGGAGAGACTGTACAGGACATAGGCAGATGACACCAAGCAACTTAAGGGAAGAAGGGTTTATGTGGTCTCACAGTCCAAGGTTACAGCCCATCATTGTAGGAGCATCATGGCACTAGGAGCTTAAGGCAGTTGGTCACACAGGGTCTGCAGTCAAGAAGTAGAGATGAGTGCTACTATCCACTTTTTCCTATTTATTCAACCTGGGTACTCATCTTGTGGAATGATGCTGCCTACATTTAGGGTGTACCTCCCCCCTCAGTTGACATAATCTAGACAATCCCTCCCTCATGAGCATGCCCAGAGGACTGTCTTCCAAGTTCATGCTTGCCATTCACCCTGTCTGACTGTGTTGATAATGGCCATTCCTTGTCATTATCATCTTTAAGAATGGCCTAAGGTACAATGAAGGGTGACACAAAGACTTTCCATAAGAACTTTGTCATTAGATTAAAGCTTTAGAACAAAACCTGCCATTTGTTTAAAAGTGATGGTAGAAGGTGAATGGGAAGGAGGGTCTTAGACCTTGGTTAATACTGGCAGCCAAGTAAAGCATCCCAGTGGAAGCACTAATGCCTGCCTAGAACCCAGGCCGTTTCTAGTGGAGCCACCCTTTCCCCAACTACAGCAAATCCATGGTTATGATGAATTTACCTATAAAATGAAGATAATTCTTTTCTTTATATCCATTTTTCCTTTTCTATAAACTCATTTTGAAGATGATTTCCTAATTTTCAGAGTCATAAGAGCCTTCTGTCCAAGAATAAAACTAATTATAATGACAAATTGACCAAAATGAGAAAAATAATTTGTGGGCTGAAATTTTCCTCAAGCCATGAAATAAATAAAATGTCTTTTAAAACACCTGGTGGAGGAGGCTGATAAAGAAATTTAATTGTCTGTTGCTTTTTAAAATCAATAATATATGAATTTAAAATAAAAAGATAGCAAAATATTTAAGTATATAATATAAAATAATAACAGAATTTCATGAGTTTTGTGAATTTGCAGGTTAATGGAAAATATATTCATAGTAAGATAGCTAATGAATCTCTAGGTTTGCTTTGAAAAACAGCATCTCTTGCACAGCCCACTTCTCCCCTGTGTTAAATTGCCTCTGGTGAGATGGCTGGACTCATTATTAGTTTTGGACTTTGATTTTCCTAAAATTTCCCTTGTTCTCATAAGTGAATTAGCCAAAATTAGAAGATAACAAACATTTAGAATTTCAATTGTTAGGGGAAAGTTCCACAAGAAGGAAGTGAGTTCTGGACCCTGGTAATCTGGCAGGTTGAGGGAGGGATACAACTGTAAGTGATCTGACTCTGTCACTACATTCCAATATGAAAGGCCCAGCAAATGCCCTGGATAAAGTCCGTTCTAATGGGACCTTCTCTGAGCCTATTATTGACCACAGGCTACCCTGCTTCTCAAGGATCTGGCAAGTTCAGAGTCTTGTGACACTTACTTTCTTCATCTCCACATGGCAGAAGCAGTTACAAGCTCCCTTGGGCCTCTTCTACAATAGCACTAACCCCATTCTAATTGCCTTCCAAAGACCCCACCTCTCCACAGTATTGCATTGGGATTAGATGTCAACATAATATTTAGTGAAGATAGCAACATTCAGGCCGTAATGGATCCCAACACTGATGGAGTGAATATGCTCATAGAAGCTGGGAGGTGTTTACAACATAGAGACACTAAAGGACAAGTCAAGCAAGAGGGCATTTTGTGAGACAAAACTGGTCAAACAGCAAAAAATTAAGTGGGCAATTGAGGAAAACATAAACAATTCCATTATTACCATTTTGAAAAATGATTTAGTGTGGATGCTTTATGCCAAGATTTTAAATAGATAAAACTATAGTGATCTATTGAGATTCATATGTATATGTGTGTGTTAATCTCATTATGTACATATATAAATTAATGTATTCAGTGAGAGGTGATATCTTATAACATAACTAGAAACAATGTTCTCATTAAATTTTAAAGACCTATTGTTTGGGACATTGTAGTAGTTCTTTTAAATGTCCAGAAATCATCAGAATGAGAAACATTAAACCCTTTGGCACTCCCTGCATTTGACATGTCTCCCCATAGGTAGTGCCAGGTGACAGCCTACACTGGGCAGTAATCACATGTGCAGTCAACCCAAATATGACTCAGAGACAAAAAGTAACTCACTCATTTACAATCATCCATTTTCATTGAGTTCTTTAATTAACAATCACAAAACCTGTAGTAGGTCCCAGTAACTATAGATTGGCCTTTGAGTGACTTGGCCAAGGAGTATATTAACCAAGGCACAAGAGGCAGGAGCTGGGTGTTACTGGCCAATCTAGAGGAATGCAGTCTAGGTATGTCCCTTGAAGTAGAAAGCTCTTGACATCCCAAAATAGAACATTCAGGGAAAGAGTAAAAGACTTTTGATACCCTACCAGGAGTTCCCAATAGACAAGTATCAGCTGTAACAATGCACAGAATTTAAGACATTTTGGACAGAAGCCGGATATTTAGTGCTGTGGGCTTGAACACCATGGACAGAGGCTAGCTATGACCAGACAGGCTGTTTGGCAGTGGGTTTTAAGATGGGCTACAGCTCTGATAAGAGCTCTGGTTGAAGAAACATTCTTTCTGTCCACAGCATCCATCAACAAGTAGAGGTATGAACCAGAGCTCCATGAGCACTTGGGATCAGAGCTTCTCATGGAGCTCGGGCACTGGCTTTGTAACAACACACTATAAACAGCATCAGTTTTGTGTCCAATTTCCTGCCCTCTCTTTGCTTGTCACAATATGGACAATGTATGGTTCTCACAACCCAGAAAGGTTAATGCCATCATCCAACTTTACAAAAGAAACTGAGCCAGCAGGTGGCAGAGCCTGTGGTTGGAGGGGATTATCCTTGCTGACTCTGATGTTCACTATGTAGCAGATATCAGAGTACAAAGTGACATGCAACGGTACACATTCCACACCCTGGCTTCTCCCTTTTCCAACAGAAGATACACATTTGCTTGTTGGCATATTGAGCTGATAGAGGAAAAATTGCTAAGTTTGTGCAAGTTACCATTATTATGAACGGTAAGTCCAAACTCAAGCATTCTCTGTTAGCCTGGATGTTGGCTGAATGGAAGAATGGAGACATGCTTGCTCACTGCTATAGATTAGCTCTCTTAATAAAGGCAAACCAGAGGAAAAATAGTTCCCTTCATCCCTTAACGTGTGTCTACTTTGTTTGGTGTGAGCTAGCAATTTTATAGACCTATCTACAACATTATTTTCTAAGATTCAAGTATTTGGGGAGACCAGACAGTGCACCCTGCTGTATACACACATCATGTACTTTGAAACACATTCCTTTTTGAGAAACTCAAATTTAGCAAAAGCTTGAAAATTTTGAAAGCATCAATCAGGAGAGCATGAGTGGCTGCTATCCAAATGGGTACCCTGAGGCTCTCATACTCATGTCTTTCCACAGATTCAGTCTGTTTTTGTCCTATACTGGTGCAGGTTATAGAGGGACTGAGCCGAGCTGTCTGTACCCTTTCCTAAGGCCACTGGGCACTGCCGATGTGCACCCAGGTTTAAAAGAGCAGTCCTCTGTGCACAACTGAGTGTCCTCTAAGCACCTCATTTTCCTGAACTCATATTTTCATCTATAAAACTGAGAAAATGAACCCCCATCCTTTTATTCCTAAGAGCTGTAAGGAAGCAACATATGTTCAATAGGTCTGATATTGCCTTACAGAATGTGGCATTCACTCTTCACAGGAAATCCCAATATTTAAAGAACAAACTGACTCTCAGGTAAAGAGTGAGCTATTGGTTCATCTTTAGAGCTTGCCACAAGTCCACTCAGCCCCTCCTTTTATTTTGTATTGTTTTCCTTTCTAAATGACTAGGACTAATTCTTATCTTTTGGGAATGGCTCTGTTGTTGGGTAGACTTTCAACATTGCTTCACTATTCCATTGTCTGCATACTGTAGTGAGAATTTTGGTTTCTTTTAAAAATACAGAAATTTTGAAAGATTACGTTTTTGTTTTAATCCCAGGTGTGGGATATGGTACTGCTCCAGATTGTCTACAGAAGCTGACTATGATTTGCCTCATGCTCTAGCAGGGGCGTGATTTTGCCAGTTGCAGATAGCTTGCACAAGTGTAGGACATTTGGAATTCTAGGGACTTTTGAGTGGATAGATAAATGCTAGGGCCCTGAGGGGATGTTGGTTTGTTGGTTGTTTGGTGTTGGTTGCAGTTTGGTAAGTAGTCATGTGCAAATAAGAAACAACAACAAGAAGAGCAAAGATCAAACTTGCCCCAAGGACCACAATGTCCTTAATCAGCAGGAAGTAGTTGTCTCTCAATAGAGTAACCCCCTTTCCCCTCTATCCTTTTTTTTTTCTCTTATCTAATGTTTGGGGATTGAAAGGGTGGGTAGAGGGGGGTGTAGAAGGGTAAAAAAAACCCCACAACAAAGCATAGCATACATCCCACTTTAGTTTATATTTGCCCTGGTTAATAAACATTCATGCTCTGCTTAGCTCACTTCTGCCACAAAGAATTCCACAACTGACATCCTCATTTGTGACCTTTAAAGATCTACGTGGAATTATTTCTTAGATTTGCCCAGGAGTTAGATCCTTGGGTCATGTGATATATGCATATTTAATTTCAGGTTGGTTTTCATTCCTTTCCACCAATATTTGATATGAAATACCTCTTGCTCATTCTGATATCTGAGAGTGGTATTTAATTATTTTAGTTTCCATTCTTTTCATGGCTAGTTTGGATTGCATCTTTTCACTTTTTTTTTAAATCTAATGTTCCTTTCTGAAAATTGGTGTTTTATGTCCTTTATCTACTTTATATTCTTAATAGCTTTAGTATAAGTCCCTTGTTAGTTTCAAATGCTACAATAATTAAACCTCAATTTGTGATTTCTCAGTTTGTAATTTAATACTTCATCAATGATATCTTCTTTTTGCCAAATATGCTTGCTATGTCAAGCAGGCAAGTCTGGCATTCTTGTATTTAGTGGTTAGTAACTCTGGAATTATTTTTATGAAATAATTTCTACTCCAAATAAGGAGTTTAGCTCTTTATTGTAAATGAGGAAATTATTATTTCATGCTACTCAATCAGCAACATGACTTGAAACTCAGTAATTAACTATTCACAACTTAGATCATAATA
The DNA here is from genome assembly GCA_019843965.1 of Rhynchomys soricoides. NCBI lineage: Eukaryota > Metazoa > Chordata > Mammalia > Rodentia > Muridae > Rhynchomys > Rhynchomys soricoides. Next base: position 588,781 of record JADRCH010000130.1, on the reverse strand, counting down.
TTCACAACATTTTACAAGCAATCAGGTATCATGTACATGTAAAATATTTTCTGAGTTTTACTCAAAGTTCTCAAAAATTTTCCCATAGCCTCTCATTCAATTCCTGAACTTTCCTTTCTGCCCCTAAATTCTCACAAAGTGTCTTAAATTGCATTGCAACTGAGCTAGTTGAAATTATAGCTTTGGCTTTCATTAAGCTAATTACTATTTGTACCCAAATGGAGCCATTTTGCTCAAGTAGCATGAATATCCATTCTCTGTAGTGTTTCTGCCTTGTCCAGGAAAGTCAAGGAAAGTACAAAGATAGTGTATGTGTTTGGTGTCTCCTTAGGTAGGGGGCATCATGCCCTGTTTCTCTAAGCTCTCAGTTCAAAGCTACAAGAGGAATGAGGAGGCTGGGGGACCAGAAAGGAGGCTGACATAAGCCACTTCTTGAAATTTGTCCACACAAATGTTACCCTAATTGGCTTTGTATATTGGCAGGTAGTATGCACAATCTATATAAGGAATGTCCTACTGTCCCTTGGGAGGATGGGGTGATGGGGTAGGGTTGAGAAGTACGCATCAGAGAACTAAGCTACTTAATAGAAACCGCACACACACACACACACACACACACACACACACACACACACACACATCTATATAGTGCTTCATTATAGAACAACAGTTAGAAGACGTAAATTTATAAAATCTCACAAGACAGGTTTATTTTAACAGCTGTGGCCAAATTGGCTTATTAATAAAACTGAATAGTTTAGACTCCATTGCAGCAGAAGGCTGAAGGCTAGCCATCAGGAGCATGGTGGAAGATGATCCTTTAGTTCCTCTGCTTGTTTGAAGACACTATGCCTATAAGTGACTGCAAAAGAAAAACATCACAAAAAAACTTGAGTCTTGTGGGAGGAAGAACTCCACCCATTTATCGACCCACTGTTCAGGTGCAGCCCCCATGCCAGGAGTCCCATTTCATTGCATCCTTAGAGCTTCCCAGAGAGGGCTTGTCAAAATGAGGGAGTGGAGCCTCATAAGATGAAGGGAGAAAATTTCACTGTGCCCCACCCCCAATACCTCCAGCTTCAACCCCATTGCTATTTCAACTGCTGGATTGTGATTCTGCATAAGCTTCATGTAAACTAGTCTCCTGAGAACTTAACTGAAGATCTTGCAGTTTAGGAAGGAAGCCCTTTGTAAGCACTTCATGCTCTCAGTGGGCATCTGCTTGAGGCCTTCATCCCTTCCAGCCACACCTGTCACCCACAGCTACATCCATCCTCCTTATCTCCCAGGTCACTTGCCATGACTCAGCTGGCAGCATCCTTCCTGCTTTGATTTCTTGAATTGGCAACACAGACCAGTGCTATTTTTAACTTGTCTCAGACAGGAAGATTAGGAGATGGCCCTGCAGCCTTCTGCTCTGCTTTCTGTGGCTTCTTGGCCTCCTCTCTCCATCCATGAATTCTTTTTGTCCTTCTAGTTAACGTCGTCTTTGTTTTAACTCTTCAGCCAGAATCCAGCAAGGTTTGAAGTTACTCTCTGCTCTTCCTGTCTTAAATGAGTAAGCAGATGACAATGCAAGGCTGAGAAGACTTCTTTCACCTATGCATAGATTATGACCATCATCCTGAGCCAAACACAGCAACCACCTAAACGGGAACGGTATTAGGGCTGGTGGTAAGAAACTGCTCGATTAAATAAAAGCTGACTGTTTTTCACAGCTTGAATTGAGAGTATCTTGTATTTTATGCCAGGAGGCAATTTACTCAAATGTTTCTGTTCTAAAACAATGCAGTAAAAGTGTGCATTCCTTTAGCGCCTTCGAGCTTCTGCAGCTCTTATATGCATTGTCTGTTTCACCTTATAACTCTGAGGTAGATTTTATCGTTTGTATTCCACAAAACAGATTCAGAGGCAATATATATATATATTTAAAAAAAAAAACCAGCTTTATAATCTAGTCCTGGTTTTGAAAACCAGTGTGTTTGGGAGACCAGCACACGCAAGTGATCTGTTTTTCGAGTGTGAGTGGGCCTGGATTCCTGGATTGAATAAGGAAAGGCTTTGCACCCTCCTCTGCAGGCTCCTCTGTGTGAACTGATTTCCCTCATCTCCGTTCCTTCAGAAGAACCTCTGGTCCCCAGCATCCACTGGCCTGCTTCCGTTAGACCCCTGGAAGCTCCTGGTGGAGGAAGAACATGTGTCCACCTGTTGGGAGAGTACTGCACATTTTCAGGTTGCTTGTCAAACGCCTCATTAGTAATCCCTGCCTAATGGTGTTTTCAAGCTCCGAGCAGACTTTTGAGCTGCCAAGTTCTATGATGAAAGGTGGTGAAGGATCCTCCTTCAGCTGCTTCTGATAGAGAGATATCTCGCTACAGTCCTATGATGCATTGTCATCACAAGTCAGCTGATGACTGCACTACCTCTAAGCTGTAGTATACAGGCTCATGTTGACTTATCTGTACATTACTCAAAGTCTTTTCATGTTCCATTCTTTGCCTAATTCACAAAGTGCTTCAAGACTTTCCTCCCGGGTAGGGAGGGCAGAACACATGTTCTGGCTCTGTTGTTTTTTAGTAATTTGTATGTGCTTTTTTGTTGTTGTTGTTGTTGTTGTTCCAGTTCATTTGACACAACATGCCTTCTTGTAATGAAGGCAACAATGACACCCATGCACTTTGTCTCCCACCTTCTTCTCTGCTCACCAATTGGGCAATCTGTTCAAATTAAACTTGATCTTGTTCTAACAATACATTCTGCCATGTCCACCTGTAAGTTTTGACACCCTTTCCACAAGCCCTGTTTAAGTTTTCTCAAAATAAAGTACACATTTTATTCTCCTGAGCACATATCTTATTGGCATTCCTCTCCTCTGATGCAGCAGCCGCCTTTGAATCAAAGGTCTTCCAGTACATACATAGTGTGTTATTCTGTCCTATAATGTCTACTGAGTGTTTGTGTATATTAGGTGTCCCTTAGTGATTCCAGCCTGATGAAGGAGATGAATGATTCAGTAGCAGAGAATCAAACCTTGAGTTCCATGATGTATTTTCTATTCTGTCCCTTGCTCAAGCGTTTAGTCCTCTTCCAGGGCTATATCTCTTCTGAGCAGTGTGCTAAGTGTTTCAGAGATAAACTTTGAATTTGAGATACTTCCCCAGCTTGATTAAAATATATAAAATGAGCCCTATGAAGGGGTAATGTTACATAGAACAAAGGCAAAAATATCCCCTAATATTAACCAAGCACATACTGTACACAAGGAAATAATTGTGTAGTTTCTCTCATGTACTTTTGTACTTTCCTCATCCAATTTAATTCTTCACTGGTCTTTGATGTAGATACCACCTCAGTTTGTACAAAGGTTCAGAAGTTTGAAGATGCTCAAGACCTTTTCTTAGTCAGGGTTTCATTGCTGTGAAGAGATACCATGACCAAGGCAACTCTTATAAAGGTAAACATTTAATTGCAGCTAGCTTACAGTTTCAGAGGTTCAGTCCATTATTGTCATAATGGAAGCATGGCAGCAGGCAGATAGACATGGTGCTGGAGGAGCTGAGAGTTTTATCTATATCTTGATCAGAAGGCTGCCAGGAGAAGACTCTCTTCCACAGGCAGCTAGGAGGAAGGTCTTTTCCATCCTAGTTGGAGCTTGAGCCTAGGAGCTCTTAAAGCCCACCTATACAGTGGCACACTTCCTCTAACAAGACCATGCTTTTCTAACAAGACCACACCCCTTAATAGTGCTACCTCCCATGGACAAAGCATATTCAAACCACCACAGACCTTGTTTTAAAAAGCATGCTGTTTCTATTGCATTTCACTGAAAGGACCTCAGGAGAGATATAAGAAATCAAGTAGGAAGGAGTGTGCCCATTTAGTTACTGTCAGCATCTCACTCTGCTTCTCTCACTTCCTCTTTCCTCCTGCCCATCATAGATTAGCATATCATACAACATCCATTAGACTTATCCTGAACAGCTCTGACTATAAGGGATATTCTAGGAATTTCAAAATAAGTTCATTTGGATATGGCTCCATGATCATCTCCAGGTTTTCTCTGCTTTCTAAGCATGAACATTTCCTCTGAAGACATAGAGAGGAAAGAACTCTCCTCTTACAATTCATGGCCTCTCATCCTTTTTACCAAGCCAGTAACAAACTCTCTAGTGGCTCTACTCCTGGAAGATGATTATTATAGCTCTAATACATCTATTCAGTATCATGAAAATTCGTGGTTGCACTCACTGAATGACCCAAATTTCATCAGTCTCACAATTTAACACTCTAACTAAAGCCAGCAAGCTTCATTGGGAAATTACTATGTCTAAAACAGCTTGGATATCAATATTTGTCATACGTTCTTCCTCGGTGTAACATCTAAAGCAATACTCATTTAGCTGACTCGCATTCTCTGGGATGTGTTTACCCAACAGTCATCACTCATGTTTGTTCATGAGGTGTTTGGGTGATGAGCCAAGCAGCTTGTATTCTCAGCTGGGCCCGGAGCCTGCTAAGTTTGGCATTGATTAATGACGTGTGAGGAGCAAGCAGTGTGCCGAGCCACCTTAGAAACCCACTTAACCAAAGACAAATAGCTGAAAGTTGGCTGAGAAGTAAGGGGGAGTGGCTTTAGCAACAGAAGGGTCATTCAGAGAAACCAGTATGACTTCTGATTATCTAACTAGAGAAGGGCCTAGACCATGATTGATCATGTTTGGGGGTCTAGTTGTGTGGTAGATAGTCAAGATAGTTCTCAGTCATGTTATTGATGTACAGGTGCTTACTGACTTATGACAAGGCTATCTTCTAAGTACCCATGGTTAGTTAAATATATCACAGGTCAAAAGTAAATTTAGCTGAGCACAGTGGTGTATACCTGTAATCCTAGCTATTCAGTAGAAGGTATTACTTAAGCTTAGAATTTGAGGCTATCTTGGACAACATACTGAGGCTCCATTTTTTAAAAACACATTAAATGCACTTAATCTATACAAATAACATATCTTACTGGCATAGTACCCTGTGTAGTATCTCATGGCCCCACAATTGTTTGGCAGCAATGGCAGACTTCCCACTGCCCAGTATCAGGACAGGGTGAGATGCCTCATCATAAGCCTAGGTAAAGATCAAAATTCAAAGTTCAGCTTCTACCTAAGATACTTGGAAAGATCTTATGCTACAATGGGAAGATCACAACCTTACCTTTTCTTTACAAATGTACTCTACACTTACAACTGTTTGTTTTGATGTGGTCTGGTTGTATTGACAGCGCCACACACATTTCCTTCTCATTTCATTTTCCCAGGTGGTAGGTTGCTTGGACACCCCTTTCTCTCCTCTAATATTCTTTTTTGGTCTCCTTCTATCATTTAAGTGGAGCATAAGAAAAGGATAGGATGGTTTTTAAGTTGTAAAGAAGATGCCATTAAACACAAAACTTCCTATAAGTTATTTTACTTTATAAGATAAACATCTTTTCTCTTTACGACCATGTGGATGTTTGTCCCTGGCAAAAACACCTCTATTTTAGTGTTACAGTCCAGTGATAATGCCGGGCCAATGGCTTTAAGAATATTTCCTGAAGACAAAATAGTTATTGTATGGAGATGGGGTTCTCACAAACCTGGTAACAATACTCAGCCCAAAAGGCATATGGAAACCCAAGTTAACTTGGAAGAAAGTACAGAACTGTGTAAGGATCACCTTGTGAACAGAAAATCATGCTACCAGGAGGCCCGCGCCGGGGCTTCACTGGTAGTCTTTGGCTTTTATCGTCCATCCTTACATATGCAACATGGAGTTCAGATTGCATTGTTACATGTAGCTGCCCCAAGTGTCCACACTTTGATCTCAGCCTGTCTTCAAACTCCTGGTGTTTCCTAATGAAATATAAGCAACCAGCCATTTGTATCCAACACCCTCAGAGCTTCTTGATGAGATTCTCTCTTTTAATATTGGGGGCAGAGGGGCTATAGCACTGTCTAGGTTATTGTGAATCTGAGACTTAGAGCAAGTCAGATATTTGACCAAGAATGTGCAGATGGTAAGTGATCGAGGAATCAAATCCAGTTCTCCTGACTCAGTTTCAACACTTCCCTTGGGCTTTCCTCTGATGTCAAAATGATCAGAGCAGCAGCCTTTCAGTCTGCTTAGAAGCCATAACCACCCCTCTTCTTTTTAGAAGAAAGTCTTACCCTCCTTCAGGTACCTACTCAGCTCACAGGTCCTCTGGACATCCCAGCTGGGTGGAGCTCCTCCTTTAACCCACAGAGCATTTGGAGTGATCACTGGGCATTCGTGCCTGCACAGCAGACAGTAAGAAGCCTGGGAGTTGTAAACTTTCAGGTACATATCACTGCTTTTTCACTTTCTACAATATGATTTTGAATGTGATTCTGTCTCTCAGTTGCTTCAGCCTGTCTCCTAATGTTAACATCATCCCCAAATTCCAGGATTCTCAACTTATTAGAGACACACATAAATAGATACGTATGATGCTGTTATCTGTGACCTGTGCTAATCTCACCTCTTTTTCTCCAATGTTTAGTAGAATTCTCATGCAGAAGGGCAATTAAATACATAGAGAGACCCATTTGCTCTTCAGTTCTAAATCCCACCCCCTATTCATTTATCTAATTGTTGGTTTAATCTCTCATGCTTTCATTTATTGCTGATACTGAATAGAACATGAGTGGCTATTATATAAACAACTGTGGTTGCATGGAAGTCCCCTGTGCTTGTATCACTTCTGCTCCTGTGGGTGCTCAGGTGTGCATTTGGGAGGAGGTGGTTCTGCACATTATAATGGCAGACACCGTTTGCCCCCCACAACCTTTGGGCTGTAGTTTTCACTTGTCAAATACTCATGCCAATTCCAAGAGTCCATCTTAACAGTAACAGCAAAGGTAAAAATATAGTGTTGAGTGGTTTTATTTGTGATGGCTGCTTTCTTGTTTGATGTGTGTTACTCACTAATCTTGTCAACTACTTAGTGCAGAGGAATTTGTCAACCGTAAGTTAAAGGGAAACAGATTTTTTATTCAACTCTAGTATTCCAAAATCAGCTGCAACTCAAAATTTACACTGTGACAGTTTAATACATGGACTTCCCAAGTACAGGATTCACAGAAGTCCCTATTACCTACCAGTGAAAACTACCAAGTTTTGTTTCTGGAAATGAGAAAAATAAAGCATATCTACTTGGGAGGATTACAATGAAGATATGTGTTGACACTTAGCACACTATGCATATGCAAGTAGATGCCAGTAAAGGTTAGCAGTTACTGTGTTGTTACCTATGACAAAGACTGTGGTTTTGGTGGTGGTGGTGGTGAAGTTGACTTAGTGGGTAAGATCCCTCAGTGTGCACTTGTGAGGACCTGAGTTCAATCCCAATTATCCATTACAAAAATGTAGGTATGGCTGCATGCATACCTGTAATCCCAGAGCGTAGTGGGCAGAGGCAGGAGGATTCCTGGGGATGGCTGGCTGCCAGCCTAACTACAGATTCAATGAGAGATCCTGACTCAAGGGAATAAAGTGGAGAGTAACAGAGCAAGACACCCATCTTCCCACCATGCACAAGTACAGACATCTACACCTTTATTCAACATACAGGGACATGTGTACATGTACAGACACACACATACATTCACATATACACATGCACCAAGTGCTTTGCATATTCAAAACTATCTAGTTAAGTAGAAGAAAGGGGTTAGTAGGCATTATAGTGAAAATTATGGAAATATAAGAGCATGTTTTTGTTTTAATCCCAGGTGTAGGATACGGAGCTACTTTAGACTGTCCGCTGTGATTTGCCTCATGCTCTGGTGAGGATGTGATTTTGCCAGCTACAGATAGTTCGTTGATTAGGAGACATTTGGAATCCTGGAGAGTTTTTAGAGGATATATAAATACTAGGGTCCTGAGAGGTGTCAGGAGATTGGGGGATTGTTGGTTGTTGTTGGTCATGGGTTTTTAGGTAGTCAATGCACAAAAAAGAAATGAGATAACCTGATGGTAAAGATCAAACTTGCCTCCAAGGAGCTTCACACACCTAATGATCAGGAGTAGCTTAATGATAAAAACCACCCCCTTCTGACCCTGACTTTACTCAAGGATCTCTTTCCTCTTTATCCTTTTTTATCTTTTGTGTTAGGAGGTTGAAAGGGTGGAAAAAAGGGTGGAGAAAGAAAGAAGAACCCAAAAGTATCGAACACAAGCTACTGGGTATTAAATTTGTTTTCAGTTTAAAAGTATATTTTTTAGTTAAGAATGAAATACATAACAAAGTCCAACAAAAGATAACATACTTTTCTTGATGATGTATGGGGGGAGTGTGAGGGAAGAGTTACCATAAATGTGATCAAGATGCATTATAGTATATATGAAATTACCAAAGAAAAAATACAAGGGGCAAAAAAGAACTTTAGAGTTACCATGATGTAGTTTGATATATAGTTATTTCTGAAGCTTGCTCTAGTTGTCACTTAACATGATATGTACCTTTTTACAAAAACACCCTCCTTTGATTTTATCCTTCTTTAAAACATACCAACATTTAACATGACATTGATTCTCAGGTGATGTGTTGATTAGCAGCAAGGATGACTTCTGGCAAAGCAGTTAGGTGAACATCATTTTGTGAACATCATCGAATATACTTACACTAGGTAGCTACAGCACCACTGGGAGACCCAACTTTTCAGGACACTATCATGGGCATGTCCCTTCTCAAGCAGCACATGAGTGTCTGAGCTCTCTGTGAATTATATTCTTTTGGACATAATCATTTCATATGTTTGTATTTTATATTTATTTATTTGCCTTTATGGCATTGTTATATTTTTCCTGGTTTTCTTTCCTCTTTCCTTGCCCTGCTCCATCTCTTTCTTTCTTTTTTTCTTTTTTTCTTTCTTTCTTTCTTCCTTTCCTTTCTTCTTATTTTAACCTAAGACCTCAAATCCCAGCTATTCTACCTATCTTTTAATGAAGTGGGTACAAGAACATCTTTGTTATATGAATAAATATATGTTTAAAAACTTAATTTCATTCTTATTATAATTCTAAAATTTTTAATAGAAATTAAATATATTCCACTTTCCCTAGCAGTTTAAAATATTGGATTTTTAATGTAAGATAGTCATTCTAGGTATCATAAGGTCTATCACTTGACCTAATGTCTATTTATGGTTTCATTCATTCAATGGTATTATTCCTCAGCCCTTCCTGAGTGTTTGATATGGCCCATGAGTGGGTTCTTACCCCAAATATTATACCATTTCCAGAGATATGTATATGGGCTACAATGATCAAGATGGCAATAATACAGAAATACCATTTAGTTACTGGACTGAACAACCAAAATTCATGAGGACGTAAAAATACGTTTAAGTTCAAATTATAATAATTTTTGACTAATCTGTAAGGAATTTTAGTTAGTAGACATTGGAACTCTTAATATTATTTGATCCAAAATTATTAATCATTTCTGTGCATTAAAATTAACTAGTGTTTTGCCTTTATGCATGAAATTCAATTGATGAACAGCAATTTCTTGCTTGCAGCATACTGGTTCAAAAGGGGAAAGTGTTGTAATCAATTACTGATGTCGACCACTGGCATTGTGAAGGAGAAATCTGCTGTACATGTCACACAATTGCCATCCATGCTCCTTGCTTGGGAGGCAAAGAGAGCAGCGGCATCTAGGGAAAGCATGGCAGACCTAGTGAATCTTTGGAATCCACGGGCCAGTTTGCTTCAGAGCTATGAGTGGTCTGGACAAAGAACAGAAAGAAAGATACTGGGCCAGGGTGGGGGTTGGAGCAGAGCCATTTCAGTACTGCATGTGCTCACTGACTGCAGACACCTAGTGGCAGCAAGTTTTGCATAGTCACTTCCTCCACTTTAATTGTCTGAGATTGTGGCTGTAATGGATGGCAGGCTCTCCTTTAAACATAATAAATGGCTCACAATTACTTTACTTTGGAGAGTGCTCTTCTGCCCTGGGACACTATAATAACCTGCAAAAGGAAAGAAAAGGCCTAGGGATTTATGAGATATCTCCATTTCAACCATCTGGGAAAAATACAGCACAGTGCTGGCGTGGCCATGTGCTTACCAGAGTTAATCTATCATTGCTCCTGCTATGAGTCCTTTTCTCTCCTGCTTAAGATTATCACAGGGATTTGTCCCTGGCCTTCACAAAGACTGGCCAGAAATCATATTTTTCATGTAACTCTAGAAATATGGTCCAGCTGACCTTCAATTTACAGGACCGATGGGGAATTTTTCTAGCTAGAAGGAATTTTAAAATCCAGTGGCGATATTAAAAAAAAAGAAAAGACTAATGAGGTATAGTCTCTACCTTTAAAGCTTTCAAGGTCCTACTGGAGAGACAAGTAGTGAATAAATATTCTCAGTGTGCTCTGAGAAATGCAGTTGGTGAAACCTGGTGTAAGAATAGCCGTCTGCTTGATAAGGAAGACAGAGATCTGCTTAATTCACTGTGAGTCCCCTTCCTTAAATTATATGAAGTGCCAGTGTGCACACAGCACTTTCTTAAGTCACAGTGACTTGTTTATGTACCATCTTCCCCGTTGTTTCTCTGGGTGGCCACTAGGTCTAGTTCTTGGACCTACCAGTACGTCGCCCAGTGAAGAACATATCTACAGTGCATATGAAATATTAGCTGAGCAGATGCAAGATTGATTATACTTCTACATTTTCTTTTTAAGTTTTTGTGAAAACATCGTACATGAGTATCATACGTGCATGTACATTACTCCCCTCCAATGCCTCCTGTGTTTGTTGCTGTAGATGTGCTGCCCAGGCTAGCTTCAAACTTGTGATCTCTTACCTCACCTTTTCAGCATTTCCTACTAGCAGGCACTGCCAAAACCAGCTAAATCATCTAATACCAGGAAGCAACACTTATTACATAAAATTAAACCCAAATGTATTTATCCTTAGGATGAATCAGCTGGACTTGGTCACATATCATGGTAATCTCAATGTTGTAACTGAGAATAGGGCTTTTACTATTTCAGTCAACCTCGTGATTCCTGACCGAAGAGAGGTGGTTAGAGACAGATGGCGTGGACAGCCAGGCCTCTATATCCACAGACATGGCATCCATGGAATCAAAAATCGTTGGCCATGGAGGGTTGTCTACGTGCTGAGTATGTGTAGCCTTCTTCTTGTCTTTATTGTATAACAGTAGGTCAGGAAAACTACTGAACTGCACTGTTGTTGCGTTAGGTACAGCACCTCATTTGCAAGTGATTTGCAATAGAGGGGAGGATACAGGTAGGTGTTTGCAAACACTATGCCATTTTATGTAAGAGATTCAGATCTTCAAATTTGAGAATCCACAGTATCCTCCAACCAATCCCTCACAGATACTGAAGTAAGACTTTATGTATAGCTGAGTATTGGCCAGTGAGCCCCTGTACCCACCAGCCATCTATCTGCAGAGAGGCATCTCTAGTGTTGGATACCAACTCTTTGTGGAGGATGTGCTGAGTCAGCCATGCAATGCTCTCAGCTCTGGAGTCTCGCCTGACACCAGGGCTTCTTTATGGAGCCAGACTTTTCTTTCCCACTCCATTTCCTCCATGTTTGCACCTAAGCAGACTGCTTTTAAAGTTTATTAAGTCTCCCTTCCAGTGGGGCAGGTTCTCCACTTTCATTTGTCACTATTTAATAGTGATTTCAAAATAGGCTGAGAGATTTAAACCGGTTTTACCCTCAAAATGAGACCAGAGACACTTCATTTCCTCGTTCCTTCCTCATGTCTAATCATCACATCGCAGGAGGCTGTTTTAGCTGTGCCCGATATATTCCTCTTCTCTTTCATTCACTCCACAAATGTTTATAAAATTGACAACAAGAAATGTACAGATAAAGTAAGTGAAAACCCAAAGTTCAGCTGTTGAGACATACCAAAAGAGTAGCACAGTGGCCACTGGCTCCCTCTCACAGGCTTTAAACAGAAAGAGTGAAGGAGACAGTGATGGACATCACAGGTCTGCATGCAGCTATAATGCCTGCCGACAGGAGAGCTGTGCAGAGCACGTAATCCCTAACAAACAAATAAGGAATTCTTCATTATTTTTAATCACCTTGTATTTTGGCACCATGACTGTGTGTGAGGAGAAGCTGCGGTGATGGTGGCTCAGCAGGGTAAAGGTGCATTCGGAGCAAGCTTGAGATCCGGAATCTTGGACACCCATATAAAAGGTGGGTGTGGCAGCTCATGTTAATAACTCCAAGGCTGGGATCGAGGCAGACACAGGTGGAGCTCTAGGAATCACTGGCCAGCCAACCTAGCCAAGTCTTGAACTCTGGCTTCAGTGAGAAACCATGTTCCAACAAATGATGTGGAAAGTGACTGAGGAAAACACTTGACAGTGACCTCTGGTCTCTACATGCATGCACATGTGTACGCACACAAAGACACACTCATACACATCAAAAAGAAAAGACTGCTTCCTTCTTCAGTTACTCTCCCCTACTAACTAGGGAGACCTCAGCAAAGTCCAATCATTCTTCCTCCCCCCCTCCCCCGGTTACCAGGCAGCCATAGTTTAATGAAGACAGACACCAAACTCACTGTAGCTCTCATTCAATGTACTTTCCAGCTGGGAGTGTTCTTTGTAAATTCTAAAGGCCTTGCAAAGGCTGTGCTTCAGCCCCATGCTGGCAGCATGTCTATGAGATTTGTGAGCAGGAATTAGAAGACCAAAATGTAATGTGCATGCTAAAAATATGCTACTCTTTTACCCCAACCCCAATAAGGAAAAAATACAAGCACTCTGCCCTAGCCCCTGTATACATAGTCATAGGGGCTTGCCTGACCTGTCAGTTTATTTAAAGCTGGGGATTAAATGTCATTCTCTAATGTGATTGGCACGATTCCTCCTTGCCTGAGGCTGATTCTATCAAATGCTGGTGAAAATAGTTTTGTCTTGCCCACTGGGGCCTTCAATCAGCTAACCAACAAATTTAGCCTGATAGCCCATGTTAATTTGGCTCCCTGTTTCAGTGGGGCAAAGTGGTTTGTCACACAGCTATGTGCCTCCTGATCATACTAGCACAAGGGCGAGCTGGTTCTCAACCTCTGCTCTTCAGCTTCCTCCGTGGATGAGCTTCCTGCAGTGACTGCAGAGATGATAGGGAGGAGCATGTGCTTCCCAGGTCGTTGTTCTTCTGTGAACCCAGCGCTGATTGATTTTTACATGAATCACTGGTTGAAAGGTTTACTGTTTTTTACCACCTATAAAAATGCTTTAAACCTTACATTAAAAGGCCTTGCCAGGAAGGGCAGAGCAGCTGTTAATGTTACCCACCTAGGTCTTCAGAACTGGGCATCTCTGTATTATCATCTGCATGGAATGCATTAGGGTCAGCTAATATATAATGAATTATTTTGGTTGTAACACCCAAAGTCCTCAGAGACCTCTATTCAGGTGATGACAGAATGCTTGAAGCTGTTCCGCTTTCTCTGAAGAAAAACCAGTCAGTGGAGGAGCTAAACAGCAGCTCCTGTTCTGTTTTGGTCTAAGAGTACACATGAAAAATTGCCTTTGATACTCTCACTGGCCCTGCCCAGACTCTGCCAGCCACAACCTTGCCTACTCAGGATTCATACACAGTAGGTAGCTGCTCTGCTCTAATCACATATTTGGGTATGCTAACCCTGACTGCTGCCCAAGGAAGTATGGGCTGCTTGGGAAAATGTTGGCTGCCCCTGTGAAAGAATTCCTGACTGAAGTCACCAGATGCCTTCAACATGGGCTCTATGGCTACCTTACAGAGAGACAGCCCAGGAAACAGGGTATGACCCTAGTAAAGGTGACATCTGAGGAACCTGCCCAACAGCCTTGGCATAGCCACTTCCCTGGCTATAGCTGCTTGCTCTTGGTGCCTGACTGCTCTTGGCAAGAGTGCTGATGTCCTCTGCATTTTAGTGGACTGGCAGGCAGTAGCAGCTAATGACTCAAGTCTTCTGCAGGCATCTGTATGTCACACTAGGCAGCCATGCTGAGGTCAGGAGCAGCCCCACTAGTCTTCCCTGACAAGGCAGTATTCTTACATGTTTCATCTGTCCTCTTTGCTCAAGCCCGGATTCCTCAACCCCAGGTGTAAATTAGCATCCTGAAGGGAACTAGAAAAAGAGAACCCATTCTGGGTTCTAGAATCAATGTCTTGATGGTTGAGCCAGACAAAACTCACCCTAAACTGTTTTTCTGTGATGGTTGGAAACCACTGACTTTGAGGGCTTTCTTCTAGATTCTCTCTTTTGACTGTTTGATGAGTCTTCAATGCATTAAAAAAACAAAAAAAAACAAAAAACAAAAACAAAAACACAAAAAAACAGATGTTTTCCCCAATGACTACTCCATGACTGGACTGTCCCGTGTTCTGGAGACAGAAGAGTAAGCGAAGGAGACAGGAGTGTCCAAGTGATACAAGAAGTACTGTGATAGAGGACATAGGCTCGAATCCCAGCTTTGCAGGAGGAAGAAGGCATATCAGCCGTGTCTTCTTGGGCAAAACTAAATGAAGAACAGGTAGTAAAAGGAAGGTGTCAATAGCAGAAGGAAGGAGAGCAGGAGGGAGGGTAAAAGAGTGGAAGCCAAGGTGCTGAGCGGCCCTTGGTATGGGGAGGTCGTGGAGTTCACGTGTGGGGCCGAGCAAAGATGGGAACATGAAAGGTGTCTTAGCTTCCTTTCTGTTGCTGTGATAAAGTTCTGTAACAAAAGCAATTTAAGGCAGAAGGGCTTCTTTAGGTCACAGTTCTAGGCTGCAGTCCATCACATTCAGAAAGTCACAGGCACTTGAGGGAATTGGTCACATCACATCCCTAATCAGAAACAGAGAGCATCCATTTTGGCACACCAGTGCCCTGTTCATTTTCTCCATCTGTATATTCTGCCTAAGCATTTTCTTCCACTCATACTGGATGGATCATCCCACCTCAATTAATGTAATCAAAATAATCCCCCAAGGACAGGCCCAGAGGCCCATCTCCCAGGTGATTTTGTTCTTCCATTCAGCTGACAATTAACATTATCACAGCCAGTGACACATTGACTGTCCGGTCTGCACACCAAAGGTGATACTCAGTCACTGTAGTTTTTACCAAGTGACTGACTTGGCTTTATGCTTTTAAAGGAGGTGAAAATTGGAAGGAGATGCTGGAAAGGACAGACTTAAGTTCAAAGTCTACTCATCACACCAGGGCAGGTATGAGGGCAACAGTTCTAGGAAAGGTCAGCACAAACCTATGAAATTAACAGAAGAAATGGTCAGGAGGCAGCATCAGCATCTCAGTATACTGCACTTAGCAGCTATGACCTTAAAGCAACATTTCCAGCTTTTTCTGAGCAGGTGGGCACCTAATCCCTAATGGTTCCATGTTTTATGATCATTGGTTCAGAATTCTCCATTGGGTTTGCTTGACAGTCATGAGTACAGGTATCTGGTCCCTAGAGAACAGGCTTTGGCTTATAGATGATTGAGATCCCAGAACTCTAACTGGAAATGTACTAATACTGTTGGGAAGATTTAGTCTCCTGAAAACTGTTCATTACCCCAACTCATGATCCTTAGCTCCTTAACAGAATGAACCAAGTAGTTATTATACTATCAAGTGGTGCCATACAGAGAAAGAAATGCAAGAGCCTCTCTGTCCTCATTCAACACAGCCTGGTTTGGTTATGTTTACAAATTAGGCCTTGTTGCTCCTTCAGTTAGACATGGTAGAGGCAGGGTTCTCAGAACACCATGAGGAAGACCACACTGAAGAAATGGAGACAAAGTATGGTTAATGATACGAAAGGACATCATATTGTTTGTGAGATGGAGAAGAGAATGTTTGCATTTATCAGTGAGGAAAGTGTTTCTGATTCATCTGAAGTTATTGAGAACACATGATAAAATCGTGAGAGGCCAGAGGTTGACACCGGGCCTCTGTGACTTTAAAACATTCCTTTTATTTACAACAAGCCTGACCCACAAGCCAGGCCTCATACCAGAGGTATAGAGTGGCCATACCAGAGCAAGATGCATGGCAGAAGGGTCTAAAAACAGGCCAGAGGATCTGCTAAAGCCCTGAAAACACTCAGGGTGAGAGTGAGCACACTGGAATCTTTCACAACCAGTTCTGTGCAATGCACCCCAAATATAATAGTGAGCTGCCCTCTAGGTGCTATGAATACGTAGAGTTTTCACACGAGGTGTGCATGTCTTCAGGCTGAAAAGGAGGTTGTATTTTCTGTTCCAGCTATCTTTTAAATTTTAATTCAGAGGGTGCTTCATAAGATATGGCCGTCAATGGTTAGCATTTCCTAAATCTGACCACAGATGTTGTTTTATGTCAGCTTGACATACTCTAGAGTCATTGGGGATCAGGGAGCCACAATAGAGAAAATACCTTCATAACATTGGGATATATGCAAGCCTATAGGACATCTTCTTAATTAGTGGTTGATGTGGGAGTATCCAGTCCATTGTGGGTGGGGTTGGTAGTCATGGGTTCTATAAGAAAGCAGGTTGAGCAAGCCATGTGGAACAAGCCAATAAGCAGCACCCTCTATGGCCTCTGCAACAGCTCCTGCCTTCAGGTTTCTGCCCTGTTTGAGTTCCTGTCCTGACTTCCTTCAATGATAAACAGTGATGTGGAGACATAAACCAGATAAAGCCTTTCCTCCCCAAGTTTCTTTAGTCATGATGTTTCATTGCAGTGATGATAACTCTAAAAGGACAGGTGATGCCTCTGCTGTATCAGATTCAAAGAGACTGAGCCTTTTGTCCAGCCCCACTGGTGAGTGTGGTGGTGGGGCCAGACTCTGCTCTCTTCTACCTTTAAAGCTTCACTCTTGTTGTCTCAAGAATGGTCTCTCTGCACCAAAGTTCGTCCACATGTGGTCACTTCTCAATCATCAGCTGAAGTTCTTGTACTGACACAATTTGAGAGCGGCTCGGTGTTTGTGGAATGAATCTGTGGGCTCTTCCTGTGTTGTGACATCACTTCTGCTCTCAGTACAGGCTGAGAGCTCATTTAGAACAAGGTTCCCAGTGATTCTCAGCACCTTAACTTAAGTGGGAGTTGGCAAACATTTAGTGTGTGAGAGAATGACTGATGCTCAGGAAGGTTGTAGGCAGAAAGACAAGGTCTGAGCAGATAGGACTAGGAACACAGAGCTCTGTGGGTCTTGGAGTATGACCCAAGAACAGTTTAAATGGACAGGAGTTAGACTGACTTACCCAAGGCCTGTCTGGTTCAGTTTTTAAAACAGTCTTCCAAGGAGCCAAGCTTTTCTCTTTGTGAGGTACACATGCCCTATGGGAATCCCACATTGTTTTATTTGATAAGACCTTACAGAGGACAAACTGTGCGAGGGAAACTACCCTGACCCCACTACCAGCATGCTGGAGACATCACTTGAGTAATGGACCAATGTCAACACAACAACAAATGCATATTCTAAGAGCTTGCTCCCTTTGGTGTCTGTGGCAATAAGGGTACCCAAGGTAAAATGTTTTTCCAGTCATTTACTGATGTCCGTGCCATATCATTCACAAAATTTTCAAATAAATGGCAAACAGTTCCATGTTTTTCAAAGAAGAAACAGTAAACAATGGTGTTGAAAATGTCTTGTTCTGTTTTATATATGACATGTTGAGAATTCATACCATTAATTATAAAACTACAGAAGCTAGAGCTATTTTGCAAAGACCTAGAAAGATGTTTAACTTACTACTTTATCATCTTAAAAAACAACAACAGCCAAAAAAACAACCAAAAAAACAAAAATCAACCTATGGACTACTCTTCCATATATTGCTTGGTATACAGAGTAACATTAGAACTTCTTAGGGCCAGCACCAGATGAAAGTGGGCCCGGGGTGGGAGGGCTGGTGTTGGGCTCCATCAGCTGCTGTTCTATGCTTCACACACTCCACTTCTATTCTTCCTCCTGGCTGCAGATGCCAGTCAACCAATCTACTTTTGGGAAAGCTTTACACTTTTTTTTTTCCAAGTTGAAAGGAAGATTTAGAAGACCTTTCAACTAGATGGTCTTCCCCAGTGGGCACAGAGATCTTGTATCAGGCAGTTAGTGAAGCTCTGAGCACCAGATTTGACTAGTAATATGTCCATGCATTTGGTAAGGAACTCATTGACTCCAAGTAAACATTCAACCCTGGTATATAATAAAAGGTGAATTTAAATGTCATTATCCTTTTTAAATTTAACTTTTATTTTATGTGCACAGGTATTTTTGCCTGCATATATGTTTGTGTACCACTTGTATGGCTTATGCCCACAGAGTCCAGAGAACACTGGGCTCCGTAGAACTAGGGTTACAGATGGTTGTGGAACACCATGTGGGTTCTAGGAAATAAACCCAAGTCTGATGGAAGAGCAGCCGTTTCTCTTAATCACTGAGCCATTTCTCCGGTCTAACTATCTTCTTCTTAAAGTAGTACCATCAATTCTATTCCTCTCCCCCACCCCTGTCTCCTGTCTTCTTCAGACCCACAGGCTGGTATTCCTCTTAGAGTTCATCAGATATTTGTTGGGAGTCTAGTTGCAAATAGCAAGAGTCCCATTCATATCAACTTAAGAAAATAGAATGCAAATCAACTTAAGAAGAAAAAATTTTCTTAAGAAAATTGATTCATGTACCAAAAGTACCAAAATGTAAAGCTAGAGGAATTTCAGATTTCACAAAACATAACCTCTGTTGACACTCTGCAATCAGAGCTGGACCTTTTGCCTGATTCTGTTACACTGTCACTATGTCCCATCATCTTCTATATTAAGGGGCATGTTCTTAGTCTCAACCTGAGAAAGAGCAGGCTTTGGCTATATTGCAATTTAAACTGGAACAATCTGGACAAGGGTGCTGATGGGGTAGTTTGGATCACATGATCACCTATGAGCCCTAGCATGAATCTCAGCAGCTATGATGTGGAAACTGCCATCCCTTGGGACATGTCTTTAAATACATGGAGTGGACAAATCGCCTAGCTCTCTGAACTTACAGTTTTTCATTTGTAAAACAAGGGGGATGGAGCAAGCTCCACACTGTCTCAGTTTTGTCCTGACCCTATTTAAAATACCAGTTCTTTATTTTAATTGGTGTACCATCCTTTTCTCTTGCACGTACCACCATCCTACCAGAAGAGCAAACGCCATTGGGAAACCATTACCTCACTGGCTTCACTCCAAGGCTCCCTAAATGAGCAGCGGGTAACCCCCAATGGCAACACATAATTCAGTCTTGACCAAATTTAGCCATTGATTATGCTTCATGGCATGAAATGTTTAGATTTCAAAATTTGTCAAGCATCCCAAATTGACAGTTATGCCTGAGTAGAAAAGCAGACGCAGTTGAAGGCCAGCTGGAAAGGGTCCATCTTGCTATACTTGGAGTGTGGAACAATGCTTAGGTAGTTGGTTCTGATTTAGTTGAGCCCAGGTTCAGAGCTGCTAATGTGTGGAGGTGTTCTAGGTTATTTGTCTGAGTATACACCAGTGGGGCACCCATTGTTCCTCTAAAGATGATATCAAATGTATCTTGAATACAATGTCTCCTCCTGTCTGTGAGTACAGCATAAACATCGATTCTCTCCACATTTCTGTTGTGATGATCTTGGGTCTTGTTTCCATTTCTCATTAGACCATTAGCTCACAGAAGACAGAGTCTTTATCGGATTCACATTTCTTCAATAAAAAGTCAGTATTATAGCCATCATACATGGTCCCTGAGGATGCTTCTAGATGCATGTTAGGGAAGTTATCAATCTTCCCTCAGATCCTTTATGTGTACAATACTCATGTCCTGTTCTTCTCTATTAGAGAGAGAATTAAGTGAGATGGTGCATAACAGAGTACTTGGTACCACATTCATCATGTAACAGACACACATAGGTAGTTTTAGCTGCAATTCTTCACAGAATAG
This sequence comes from Rhynchomys soricoides, assembly GCA_019843965.1. Lineage (NCBI taxonomy): Eukaryota > Metazoa > Chordata > Mammalia > Rodentia > Muridae > Rhynchomys > Rhynchomys soricoides. The sequence goes on along the minus strand of JADRCH010000130.1, from coordinate 568,802 downwards.
AAATGCTGGTCATATCTTCTTGTAGATTTAAGTGGGTGAAGAAGAGAAGAGGTAGTGTGCGCACGCGCGCGCGCGCGCGCACACACACACACACAGTGTCTACTAGGACATTAGGTACTTGGTAACAGACCCAATAAAGGGTAACATTTGTAATAAAGGTTCTCATTGTAATGGAGAAGGAAGAATAGCAATACGATTACATGCTCTTTGGATACCTCGGTGGGTCCTCTGACCTTTTTTTCTTATGTATTTTGATGAAGACAAATCTACATTAATAAAGGCAATGGTTAATGGCCCCAGGTGGATCTGTCTAGAGACATAAATTACCATGTCCATATTTTCTTGAAGTTTCCAGTGGGATATGTCTGTTGCAGTATAAGGAGCCCCTCTGCCTAGTGGCTGACTCAAAGAGAAAGAGCATGTGCTCATTTCCAAGTGCATATCCAAATGCATAATGTGTATGAACACTTAGGCCCTCATAAGGAGGAGCTCTAGAAGGTGTAGGTATCTCTCCATCCATTTGAGTTGGTGCCAGCCAGACCTCACAGTTAATTTTATCACAGCAATTTTCTACTGGAAGAAATAATTAATATGCAGGCTTTTAGCTGTGGTTTGGCCTTTGTTGCTTTCTGCCTTTGAGTCTGTACTGTTTATACTGTTGTATCAGTAGCTGTCACATAATATATAGAGCAAACAGGCACTCTCCCCTGCCCTTCAACTTCAGTCTGTTTTCTTCCTTGTGGTTCCCACAGTGTAAGAAAAAAATAGAAGTATACATAATGAAAGTTTATCTTTTCAGAAAGTACACTCAAGGTTGGAGCCCAGAAGTCACACTGTGCACCCAGGGAACAAGGAGCTTTTAACATGGGAGTCTGTTCTGAACAGGAAAGGTTGGCCCCAGGAATGTAACGATGTTGTTTTCGTTGACAGGTAATGCAGGTGGTGAAGGAGCAGGTTATGAGAGCGCTTACAACCAAGCCTAGCTCCCTGGACCAGTTCAAGAGCAAGCTGCAAAACCTGAGCTACACTGAGATCCTGAAAATCCGCCAGTCTGAGAGGATGAACCAGGAAGATTTCCAGTCTCGCCCGATTTTGTAAGTTACCTTGATCTCGGTCTCTGCTACTGCCCCCTAGTGACTCGATGATGTAACAGCAAGGCTAGGTGTCTTGTTTTTTCATGTGGAGCTGTATTTCACATAGGACCCTCTTTAAGTGGCACAGTGTCACACCATCCAGAGAGAGGCACACCAATTGTTAAATCATTGAGAATTCTGAGGTAGCATAAGTTCCAGTGAGAGCTGTGGTGGGAAAGAGGCATCAACCCTCCCCCTTCCCTAGGGGTTGGCCAGTGGTTAGCGTCAGAGCGTCTCCTGTCACCTTTATAGCTGTAAACCTCCAGGCTCTCATTGGGGAGACAGCAGGGCCCCCTTTATTTATAGGGCTTTGCACTAAATGTCACTTGCAACCATTTCAATACTTCATGTATCTCCATCTCTAAAACGCTCTGAATCTGGGAAATAAGGACTCTTTTGTTCACCTCATATCTTCTGAGACCTGGCCTGATTTTCTTTGCTAAGAACTGGATTAGATTCATCACCTTTGTGTTTTATAGAAAAGGACAGAGGAGTAAAGGCAGGAAGCAAGGAAGGGATTTGACAGTTATTTCTATTCTGTAACAAGAAGACTAGAAGTGACTTCGTCTGGGCTTTCGTATGTGTTATCTACTGTTCACTTTCTCTGTGGTGTGTGTGTGTGTGTGTGTGTGTGTGTGTGTGTGTTCTTTGCTTGCATATACTTTTAATGGTTGACAATTCACAAAACCCCCTTTATTCTAGTTCATTTTCTCACTTCCCTTGAGGTAGGCAAGTGTTATTCCCAAAGAGGGAGAAGCAGCCTAGGGAAGAAGCTGGCCTTGAACCTGCTAGACTCTCAGCTACTCCTTCATACACACTATCAGACTGCTTCTGCATGTGCAAGCCTGAGAGTAAGTTAAGAAAGTATACAGGTTGGAAAGGACAACGGCCAAGTGGTGACATAGTCAATTTGCTTTCGGGTCTTAAGCACCCCCAGAAACCGTAGAGTTCAGTGGGCATGAACGTCATTAGCAGGGACCAGAAGATACTTCTAAGGGACTTTGGCTCATGTCATTATGAACCCTAAGACATACCATACCTGTAATACTGGTCCTTTTAAGAGGCACAAAAGGGTTTTTTGTTCGTTTTGTTTTGTTATTCGTTCCTCAGCCAGGAGATAGTCGCAGTCAGAAATAACAAGCACAGAGTCATTGGAATCAGTAGCTAGATCTTGAGAAACGCAGTTGCACATTCACAAGGACAGATGGTGCCACACCCTTTCAAGACCCACCTTCATAAATGCTAGATTTTCAGTCATCGGTCATAGCCAGTGGGCAAACACAAGGACACTTTATTATGCTCTCACAATTCTTAAAACCTAAATGGAGAATTGAAGAGTTGATTAAGTGACAGCCAAGTGGCTCTAAATTACTCCCACTTCAGCAAAGCCAAGTGAGTCTAAATCAGTGCTTGACCATGACTGTTGGAGAGGAGAATGTCAGCTCTGCCCAGAGTGAACGCTACTCTGCTCTGCCTTTCTTTACTTCCAAAGCTGGGCCTCCACATGCTGGAGTTCTTTTTCCCTTTATTACAAGCTCTTACCTTGATGTTTCTTGAGTGGGGAGACACAATGCCAATGGATGTGACTTTGATACCACTCTTGTCTAGGAGGCTGAAAGCTCCAGGTCTCACTGGAATTTGTGGTTAATATAACTGCAGCACAATGATAACAAACTGCTAGGGACCTTAGTGTTTCAGCAAGAAGCTGAGGGGCCAGCTAGAAGCTACAACCTCTGCTACCAGCAGGTAGGAAGCCGAATACAGTTTGTCTGTTAGGGGGATCTGTCTATTGGGGATCTGTTTTGTTTACTGCTATGACCTGCTATAGGTGGGGAACTTATCATGGGATTGGATGAAATGTAAATGCCATCAACATGACTCAAGATAAAGTCACCCAAGGGAAAGAGATCATTGTGCATGTTTATTTTCTTTCTTTCTTTTATTATTTTAACAAATACTAAAGTGCCTAGTATCCAGACTTCAAAAGTTGGGGGAAGGGTGGGGCTAATCACAGACTACTAGGTGTCATAGGGAACTCACCTAAATTTCCACAAAGACCACAGGAACTGCATCCACGTAAGTTCAGTGCTTAGGGTACCAAAGCCTTAGAGCTCAAAAGTGCCATTAAGCCTGTCTAGTTCAAGCCTTAATTTTGCAAACAGGGACTGCAGCCTGGCTAGGACCTGGGCACCGGGCCACTGTTCTTCACTGGCTTTCTAGCATCTCCTCCATAGCATTCTGTCCTGCCCATGGCTGCCTAAACATCACACACAGCACACCAGCAAACCTCAGCTCCATGCAAACCTCATCAACCTTGTCTTGATAAAAATGATCGTGTATCCCAAGAATGAAAAAATAAACTCTACGTGAACGGATGTTTGGTGGGTAGCTATGGCTGAAGAAGCAGCCCTGGTTTATTTTCTGGTCCCTGATGATTTCAAAGAATAGCTACTTTTTTGTTTGCCACTTAACAGAGAAGGTAAATCTATCCTCATTATTGGTACAGGCTAATAAATATAAAGAGCTTAAACACTCCAGAAATAGGTCATTTAGTGCTGAGTTGGAAGAAGAGAAGAGACAAGGACAGAACAGTAAAACAGGCAAGTAAAATGTGCTGAACCCTGGAGCTCAGACACCAGCTCAGGTCTCAGTGAAGGCATTTGCAGCTGTGCCTTGTTAGGAAGTCACACAATCCATTCCCCTTTCCTCTCTCCAAGAAATGAAAACCATCCTGTTATTAGGCTGCTGCAAGGATTCGCATGACTATGTGAATTTCACATGTTTATGAACAGGATTTCACATGTATATGAAAACCGACCAGCACGTGCTCAATGTATGCTATGCACTGAATGAATGGTCACGAAACAATGAACTTAGCAAATTGTGATGTTAGTAGTGAACGTAAATGGAAAACCCAACCCCTAGCACATTTGTATATTTCTCACATTGGCTAAGAATATACAAGAGAAATAAATGAGAAAAAAAGACCCAGAAATAAGGCGCTCTCTCTCTCTCTCTCTCTCTCTCTCTCTCTCTCTCTCTCTCTCTCACACACACACACACACACACACACACACACACACACACACACTGCAGCTTTCCTAAAGATCAACTGATCAGCCTAGTGTTTCACTCAAAGCCGTTTCGAGTAGGTCAGTTTATGTAAGTATACCATGTTTAGTGTTCAAACGTCTGACAAATATTTATCAAGACCTGATACATGCTGGACATTGTTCTTTTTGTTTATGGTTCAACAATAAATAGACTATATACAAACCGAACCCTTGTGGGGTTAAATTTTAGGGGGAGTGATAGATAATATACATAATAGATAATATACGTAAGAGGACAGCAAGTTCCGTGCGATAGAATGGCTATACAGGGCAAGATAAGAGGAATAAGATCTAATTATTAAGATGGTAAAACATCTCTTTAACTGTCATGATGGCATTTGAGTGAAGATACGTTGGGAGTTCAAGGAGCATACCGACTAGTATGTGGGTGAAGGATACCCCAAGCAGAAAGAATTACTTGTGCATGCATCCTGAGGTCAGGGCATATCTAGGTTCTCAGTGAGCCATGAGATAACATGGCAGGATCCGAGTGAGTGAGGACACTGGTGACAGGAGGGGATTCTAGGGAGGCATCTAGAACCATAGCGATTAGGGCTTTGCTGGAACCCTTTGGGGTTTTTTGTGGACAACAGACATAGAAACACTGCATTGGAAACACTGGAAGGGGCCATTTAAAGGCCAGGAGGTCAGTGAAGGAGCTGTAATCACAATTTAAGCAAGAGATCGTAAGATTAGATTGTACTCTGCCTTAGTTATATTTGAAGAGAAGGGAAATGGTATTTCCTGGTAGGTTAAATGTAGAAGGCGAGGGGGGGAATCACAGATGGGCTCTAGGTTTGGGACCTAAACCTCATTTATTTGCAAGAAAATGGAAGAAGTTAAAAATATATATAGTTTAAGGCTTTCTTATTTCTCTCTTCCCAATCATTTAAGATCTTCATTTAAGAAAGGGGAAAAAAAAAGCTGACTCTTTTGTAATTTCCCTTTGAAAGATAGATTCAGTTCTTCTTTTAGAACATTTCCTGGACTTGGTGAAGACATGTGTGATGATAAATATATCCAAGTTTTATCCAAAACATCATGAGACATCATTAAAATCTCTTGGAATTTCCTGTTTCTTGTCTCCACATTCTAATACCTTAACCCCAGCCTATCAAAACTGTCCTCAGAATTGATGTCTTTTCTCCTGTGCTCTGTCCATCCCCAGAGGATGTCGTTCCCTCTTTGCCCTGTTGTCCAGACTTAGAAGTTTGCAACAGTGATTTATTACCATGAACAGCTGCCTATGCAGTCCTCAACTTTTCCATTCCAGGCAGGGTTCATTAAAGCTGTGATTTGCTTAGTATATTTTATAAAAGACACAATAATAAATAGCCACAATAGTGATCTGAAAGCCTGACCTGAGGCCCTCGGAGGCCCGTGGATGGAAGGCCTTACAAATGCTCCAAGCACTGTCATTAGTGCAGCATTTCCATACCACACAGGATTTCAAGGGCATTTCAGCTTCCAAATGTGTATTAGTTGTCCTAATGACTTTTCCCATGGCTGTGACAAAATATCCTGGCAAGAGCAAGTTAAGGGGACAAAGGCTTTATGTTGGGTCATGGTTGAAGGTTAACGTACAGCAGGCCAGAGAAATTGCAGTAGTGGGAGCTTTGCAGAAGATGAAGAATGCTTGTGCCCAGCTCACTGGTTTTTGTTTATTTTTTAATACAGTCTAGGACCTCATCCCAGGGAATGATCCCACCCATAGTTAGCAAGTCTTCCCACCTTGATTAACCTAATCAAGATAATCTCCTACAACTAGATCCAGAAACCTATCTACCAGGTGGTCTCATTAAGTTGAAATTTAGGTTAAACTGCCATATTAGTTCTTTTTATGTTACTTTTTCAAAATCAAACTCTTTAGTTATTTTATGCATATAAATATTTTGCCTGCATACATGTGTATGCACCATATACATGCCTGCTGCCCACAGCGGCCAGAAGAGGTCACCAGATCCCTTGGAACTGGAGTTACAGAGAGTCGTGAGCCAGGTGGGTGCTAGGAACCAAACCTGGCTCCTCTGCAAGAGCAACAAGTGTTCACAACTGCCGAGCTATCTCTCCTGCTCCGCTCTCCTTTCTCTTTCGTTCATATTATCGTTTATATTATCACAAGAAACACTGGAGTCTGTACTGTCCTTAATCTTCCTGAGGCGTTTCCACATCTGTAGGATAGAAATGGTAATATTAAATACTCATCCTCCAAATTCGTTTTAATCTGAGGGAAGTGAAGGTAAATGAGGTAAAATTACACAGTGTACTTCCAGTCTTGTGAGTACTTGACGAGCACAAGTGCCTACCCCACCTGCAAATCAAGAATAGGTGAAAACAGATGTTCTGCTCAGTGCCAGATGAAGCACAGAATCAAGATCAAATCTGATGAATATTTGAGCCTTGAGTGCCTGCATAATGGTGGTCATTTAGAGTGTTTAGCTAAGCAAAAGGGAGGTGATCAACGAGGTATATTCAGCAATGCGTCTATTACTGTCCAATGTTTACAAAGACTTAATGCCGACACTGTCTCCCTTTGGGAGTCATAGCATTTTCTCAAGATTCTAATCAAGGTTCACAGTTAAGAAACTGAGACTCAAATGAGCAATGTGAAACACTAGTCATAGACACGGCCTAGACTGGACCCTGGTTTTCTGACGTCTGGATCTATGTTATAGGCAATACTTTTAACACATCTCTGAGGGCTGAGCTCTGCAGCTCCCTGTACAGTTTTGATCAGAATACTGCTGACTTTACTAGCCTCAAATGCTAGGATGCTCATAAAGCTTTGTAACATACAAATTCCTTAAAGGTTTAGGAAACCACTGCCCTCTATCATGGAAGCTTTGCAGCATAGTTCGTCTAAAATTAAATTACATCCTATTAGCCTGAGACAAGTGACAAATAATTTTAACTTATCCCATCATTATCTCAATCTCTGTGGGCTAGAATCTGGGGCAGTGTTATAATTCTCATTTGTGGGAGATGGACTGGAAAGAAAAAAGTGGTCCTTGCTCAAGATACAGTTAGTGATGGGATCTAGCAATTGCATGGTCACCCAATATTCCTGCTTGGTCAGCCACAAAACTAATGTAGAGGTTTTCTGTTTTGATTTGGGTTTTGATTGTTTTGTTTTTGCTACAAAACTAAGCTCCCAATCTATTTTCTTGGACTTTTGCCTAAGTCACATCTATGATTTTGTAAAATAAGGAATTTCTCAGAAGGCTTTGTCCTGGAGAAAAGTCACAAAAGTGGCTGGTACTTTTGTGGATAGTCTATAAATGTCAGAGACCCAATACTGTTATTTCAACAGGGAACCCTGGCCTACCAAACACCACTTAGAAAATCTCTAAATGATTCTTTAAAGCATCAGCTGGGAAGGTCCTGGGGTATTGGTGAAAGAAAGCAGCTCATGCTCCCTGTTCATCAGCTCACAGTGGGCTGTTTATCAGGGTGTGCTGTGTAATATGATGTGTTTATTCTCCAATAGGGAACTAAAGGAGAAGATCCAGCCAGAAATCTTAGAGCTGATTAAACAGCAGCGCCTGAATCGCCTTGTGGAAGGGACCTGCTTTAGGAAACTCAATGCTCGTCGGAGACAAGGTATGGTTTAGGGAATTCCATACACAGGAAGAGATAATAGTACCTTTCTTCTTGGTACTCACAAGAACATGGTGTCATTCAAGGACTGCATTGTGCTTGATAGAAGAATAGCAATATAGGTCAGTTCTTGTTTTATGTGTAGGGAGAAACAAAATACAAATGACCAAAAGATTCATGGAGCTAAATGGCTGTTCTTTGCCACTTAGTGACACAAGGCTACTAGAGGTCATGCCAACAACTGCTAATACATGCTATGATTCAACCATGTGCAAGACTATTCTCTCAATATGTTACATACACAGCCATGGATCATGTGTCAGTCAACAGGGGACCACACATACAATGGTGGCCACTGGGAACATTGTACCACCTTAGTTTGTGTATTAATGTACTTCATTACCATCACATTATGGAATCACCTAAAGATGCATTTCTTGGAACATATCATCATAATTGAATAATACACAATTAGATTAATGAAATTTATCTTCAAAATAGTCCTATGGAGTACATAGTGGAATTGTACACATCTGCACATAACAAAACAGAGGTCCCGAGAGTTGAGTAACTTGTAAAGCTCCAGAAAGCAAGGATTTGCCCTTGATACAGGCTCTTTCTTCTTGTTTTTACTTTTTAAATGTCTATCTTATTTATCCTTACTACATCTGTGTCTATAGGACTTACGTGTGGTAAAGGTATACGCATGACATAGTGCACAAATGGAGGCCTGAGTCTTTTCTGCACTGTAAGTTCACAGAATTGAACATGTGTCAATAGACTTGCACAGAAATGCTTTTTATTCACTGAACCAGATGTTACCAGGTGATGCTGAACCACTGATACCACATCCTTTATTTTTCATGACTCTCTTGCACCATCAGGACATTGGCAAGCATTGTCTGGATGGATCTTGACACTTGCAGCACAGGTGGTTCATACTCTCAAATCTCTCACACTGATGATATTTCAGGCAAGGGTTATTTTATTGGCATATAAGCAAGGTGATTTAAGAATCTATTTCCAGAATCTTGCAAGACAGATTTCTCATCTGTCTCTGATATCTGACCTCAAAATGCCAAATCAAAAGGCAACAGTAGACCAAGCACATTAGGTGGGAAGCAGTCCTGACTGTTCCTCTGCCTTGATTGTTTTCTTGCTGTCTCTACGTGCTTCTGACTGTACAAAGTGTTCATATCATACTGTCCTAGAAGAAATCAGTTGGGAAACAGAACTGGGAAATAAGATTTGAGAAGAGGTGAGAAAACTGAGCAATGTCAGCCATAAGCAGAGGCATCAACAACTGTGCTTAGAACAAATATTAGTTATGAGCTGGGAGCAACTCTGGAAGATAGTTCTGAAACCCGATAGATGCTTTGCTCGGACACAAAGCTTACCCACTAATGACAGTAATCAATTTGTGTTTGTGCCCATCTCCCTGGCCATTTACTTTAGCTGCTCTGGGCTGAGTGTTCAGTAACTGAAATATGTCAATGTTACCATTGAAAATCACACTGAAGGACTTCAAAGGGCAGAACTTCCCAGAGTAAGTGTGGCTTGTTTGAAAAAGATGAGAAGCCTTGAGCTTTACACCAAGCCTAGGAATAGGATTGGGGGATCTTGGGGTGGGGAGAGACAGTATTGAAGAGCTGAGTTGGATAAGAGAAAGGCTTGTATTGGTACAATGACAGGCAGGTAGATCAATGGAATAGAATCGAAGACCCAGAAATGAACCCACACACATATGGTCACTTGATCTTCGACAAAGGAGCTAAAACCATACAGTGGAAAAAAACCAGCATCTTCAACAAATGGTGCTGGATCAACTGGCAGTCTACATGTAGAAGATTGTGAATTGATCCATTCCTATCTCCCTGTACAAAGCTCAAGTCCAAGTGGATCAAGGACCTTCACATAAAACCAGATACACTGAATCTAATAGAAGAGAAAGTGGGGAAGAATCTTGAACACTTGGGCACAGGGGAATTGTTCCTGAACAGAACACCAATGGCTTGTGCTCTAAGATCAAGAATTGACAGATGGGACCTCATAAAATTACAAAGCTTCTGTAAGGCAAAGGACACTGTGAATAGTGCAAAACAGCAACCTACAGATTGGGAAAAGATCTTTACCAATCCTACATCTGATAGAGGGCTAATATCTAAAGTATACAAAAAACTCAAGAAGCTAGATGCCAGAGATCCAAATAACCCTATCAAAAAATGGGGAAGTGAGCTAAACAGAGAATTCTCAACTGAGGAAACTCAAATGGCCGAGAAGCACCTAAAGAAATGTTCAGCATCCTTAGTCATCAGGGAAATGCAAATCAAAACAACCCTGAGATTTCACCTCACACCAGTCAGAATGACTAAGATCAAAAACTCAGGTGATAGCAGATGTTGGCGAGGATGTGGAGAAAGAGGAACACTCCTCCATTGCTGGTGGGAATGCAAGATGACAAAACCTCTCTGGAAATCAGTTTGGCGGACCCTCAGAAAAATGAACATACTACCTGTGGACTCAGCTATTCCACTCCTGGGCATATACCCAGAAGATGCTCCAACATGTAATAAAGACACATGTTCCACTATGTTCATAGCAGCCATATTTATAATAGCCAGAAGTTGGAAACAACCCAGATGTCCCTCCACAGAGGAATGGATACAGAAAATGTGGTACATTTACACAATGGAATACTACTCAGCTATTAAAAACAATGACTTCATGAAATTCGTAGACAAATGGATGGATCTTGAAAATATCATCCTGAGTGAGGTAACGCAGTCACAAAAGAATGAACATGGTATGTACTCACTGTTAAGAGGTTATTAGCCCAAAAGTTTGAAATACCCAAGACTCACTTCGCAACAACAGTAGTTCTGAGTGTGACATCCCAAATGGAGGGCTTGGAGAAGGGACTGAAGGAGCTGAGGGAGTGTGCAGCCCCAGGGAGGTAGCAACAGTGGCAACTGGCCTGACCCCCCGATACTTCGGGAGACTGATCCACCAACTAAAGAATACACATGGAGAGACCCATGGTGCTGGCCACAAATGCGGCAGAGGAGGGTCTTGTTATCCATCAAAGGGAGGAGAGGCCCTTGGCCTGAGGGTGTTAGATCCCCCAGTATAGGAGAATGACAAGGAGGAAAGACGAGAGTGGGTGGGTGGGAGGGTGGGAGGGTGGGTTGGAGAATATCCCCATATTGGCAGGGGGAAGGCGGAGGGAATGGGGAGGTTCCAAAGGGGAGATCTGAAACATTTGAAATGTAAATAAAATATGAAAATTTAAAAAAAAAAAAAAAAAGAAAAGCAATGGAGGTGAGAACTCATCTAAACTCAGCCCTTGAAGAATGAGGTCACTCCCTTCTTTCTCTTTGCGTTTCTTTGCTGGTCTTAGGGTTCAAGCACATGATGCTCCAAGAAGACATTATACACCAATGCTAAGCATTGGCTGCCCTTGTCCAACTATATGGGCTTGAGCAGTTTTCAGTCAGTATCGATTTCTGTTTCCTAAGACCTTTGCAATGTGGCTCTTAGGAGTCAAGCTAAAAGGAATCATCGTTCTTGTGGAAGATCATGTAAAAAACAAAACAACAACAACAAAGCAGTTCTGAGAGTGAAAAGACTCAGTCATGACCTTCTCAGCTCGACAGTTATCCCCACTAGTGTCTTCAGGCAAGACATTTGATGTCTGAGAAACCTACAACATAGGAGTCTAGCATTCTAGTCTCTGAGAGCCATTAGTTAGCTGTATGCCCTCATCTCCTATTGTCTCTGGGCAGATCAATATCCAGAATACATGGCCCATAAACGTAACTTAAAACATTTTCTTTTTGTATGTGACATTGGACAAAAGACTCAGAAGTATTTGGAATGGAAAAAGCAAATAGAGACACTAAAAACATTCACTGATGCCAGCTGAATCCCAGTGCTTGGAGTTACACTGAACCTTTCAGGCCACTACCCTATTTGATATGCCCTTCTATGCTGAAATGGATTGACTCTACCAGAACTTCCTTCCACTATAAGATGATTACAGATTTTTGTTTTAAAATATATTTATTCTTCATTGTTGATGAGCTTGTTAGTATCTAGCTGATAAATTATCAAACACCTGGGCAGAGCAATACAGGCCTGGTCACCAGCTCTGTGCCTGCACTGTAAGTGCTTCTCCATCACTCCATCAGAACACTACATTTAGATTTTGCACAGCCAAGTCGGCTGGACTTGAAAATTGACTGCCACTCCTTCAAGTACATGCATGTTCAAGGAGACTTCATCATAGATTAGGTCTGTTACTCCCTGCATAGGAGCCATGGCCACTTCCCTTGTCCCTTCCAACTTGTCTTAACAGGGAGGAGGACACAGATGAGCAGATTCAGTAATTAAGTTCACAGGGGAAAATGAAATTTTCAGTCCCACAGAATTGCAAGTGGAGGAGTTTACAAAACATTTTTTCCTTTACTATATTTTGTCAGAATCCAGTTGTCATTTGTCTATCATCCTATCTCATCCATAATTCTGATACTTGCATAATCTGATGCAAACAAGACAAGTCTGGGCTTCTGGAATATCTGGCCACAATAAACCTGTGAGACAGACAGTCATGTGATACATATTAATGTGGCTTAAGTCCCAGTCTCCCCATTCCAGGCTGGGCAGCTGTTGGCAATCTACTTATCAACCTGGACTCTTTTCCTCTTCTGTCATACAAGGATGATGTTACTTCCTACACCAAGTGGGTAGCTGCAAAGGTTAAGTAAAATCTCTTTAGCACTTAATATGATGCTTATCAAGCAATCAGAACTACTTAGGATTAATTTGGATTATACGTTCTTGGCATATAATTTTTAAACATAGAAAGCAGACTGCCATTGGATGACTCGGGCCTGCTTTTCTCTTTCTGCTAACCCAATGTAAGGCTCGCCATTCTTCTCTGTCCCATGTACTCCTGAAGGGGAGAACAAAGTTAAACTCGTAGAGGTTGTCAGTGGTACAGCCATTACTGCTTCATGAGAGTGCAGTCTCCAACATTTTCCTCTACATTTTAGAAATTCAGGTTTCTCAGAATCGCTTTCATTGAGTGGTCTTGATAACCCCTGGGCTAGACACCAGAGAATAATTTCAAGAAATGATACCATAAAGCTTGCTTCTCACAAAAGATGCTTGGTAGTTTCCTATCTTTAAGTGCCAACATGACTAAGTTATCTCAGAATTCTGCGCTGAATTGAGCTTTTCTTCACACTTCAACCAGCAAGGCCTTTGTACCTCACATAACTCTTATAATTCGGTCAGAAACCCGGAGCCAAATGGATCATTCAGGCGCAGCATCTTTATCAACCCTTCTGGGCAGCAAGCTGCTTCTTTCCTCTGTTTTGATTACATTTCTCTTCTGGTGTTTCATGAAATCTAATCAGCTCATTTTAACAAAAGGCAGGTACAAATATGTGTGTATTTCCAAACGAAGGAAAACCCGTTGAATTTAGGAAGTCATCCAATAGGTCAAAATAACAGATAATCACCATTTCGGAAATGTGGAAGGGTAGGCAGTGGGGTTAAAGGGACGTATTCTCTGGTTGGAATGAACAAGTGCTCGTAGCCAGCCCTGTGGAGAATGCAGGATGTAATACATCATGTATGTTTTACTCATGAAATTAAGGCTATCACTTTGCAAGTGAAGAACAGTGGTCTCTCAGACCGTAATTTTGCTAAGGGCTAAAACTGAGTACCAGAATCAGGTGTATAGTCAAGGTCTATGTGATCACTCCAACATTTATTAAGACCAATCATCTTCCTGAGTGTGTGAGTGTCCTGGAATCATGAGCTAGGAGAGGACACAATGCATCCAAGGAGGCAGAGTTCAGAATCAAAACACAAGTCTCTGGTTTTGAAGAACATTCAGTGAATTGAGAAGTATTTGGAAGGTGGAATGAACTTAATTGCCACCCACAGGTACCGATCCCCTCCGTGAATCAACAGAGAAGTTTGTGGACCTCATCATTAGGAAAGTGATATTTCCTTTTCAAGGCACTGTCCAGACCTGTTCTTTGACTTGGAAAGGTTAAGTCTTAGGCAAGCTATGGACCTTCTGAACACAATGATGATTTGATGTAGTTTAGGGCATCCTAGCAAAATGGAGCATCTTAATGGAAGTGCTCTAACAACATAGGATAGGAAATGCTTCCCCATGTCAGCGACAAGAGGTCCTTAGAGCGTGCTACAAAATAGTGGCTTACCTAACTCTAGTAAGTCCCCTGCTTCCAAAGCAGAGTTGAACAGACTCAATTCTTATGCCAATTGAATATCCAGCATGTCACATCAGTGTTAGTAACTATTACTCAATATGCTGGTCTCCTAAAGACCAAGAGGCATGCTTACCTGGGGCTTAAGATAGTAAAATGAGGGAAATTTTAAAATTTGTTTTCTTATTGGATAAAGGAGATTCAGATCATTTTCATTGTTAGAGTACGTTCTATTGGACAATATTAGAAAAATTTTACTTCTCAGTGATTTTTAGCTTTTAGTAATACACGTGACATCAGAAATTGCCTTAATTGGACCTTTCCCAGGTTTCTGGGCTCTCCTACTTAGCATTAACTGTCACCTTGACATAGCCTAGAAACATTTAAGAGTAAAACTGGCCTGTGGACATGTCTGTTCTGTCTGTGGTGATTGTCCTGATTACTGCTGCAGGAGAGCTCAGCCCACTGTGAGCAGCACCATCCCCAGGCAGGTAGGCAGTCTTAGGCTATTTAAGAATGATAGCTTAAGTCTGAGCCTGTGAGCAAGTCAGATAACAGTTCCTCCATGAGTTCTGCCTGGCCATCAACTTTCCTCTTTGACGGATGTGACATGGAAATGTAAACCCTACCACCCAACCCCTGGTTGCTTTTGGTTAGAGTGATTGCAGTACAGAAAAGAAAGGAAAATGTGTGCTTTGAAACCCTCTGATCCTTAACATGGGTAGGTGGCATAGGGGGAGGAAGGGAAGGAGGGATCAATGACAAAGGAAAGGAGAAACAGTAGAGAGACTGAAAGACAAAATTAATAAGAACAAAGGAAAGATTAAAGCACAAAATTGTCTCCAGATTTTTTAGGTTGGAGAGGGAAAGACAACTGTTAATATATTCTAGTTTGTAATTGACTGCAAGGCCTCCACATTAGCTCTCCCATCCTCCGTAGATGCTAGTAAACAATCTTTGATAATGTTCTCATTGCTTCTTGCTAATTGCTTTTAATGACGAGATCCACTCTTGTATTGCCCAAAGGGATTGAGGAACTCACAGTATCATGCTGAGTCTTAAAAGGAAAATGCACATTTTCTCCCCCACAAAAGAAAACTACAAATCAAGCTTCTGCTGTTGACTGGCACTGCTGTCTCTACCACTATGTTGGTATGCTGTCCTTGTGGGCATGGGCAGCTTCATGCACCTCTATAGAAGCTCTACCTTTGAGACAGAATTGTACAATGTCATGATGGCTCTCACCCTAAAGTCTACAGCTTCCATCCCAAAGAAAATGCTACCTTAGCATCCTCCCATTTGATCACAAACCAAGACATGTTTTCTGTCTCTTTAGCCCCTGCTTCATTGTTTTGTGATCCATCTAAAACTTCTTACTTGCTGAGAAGGAGAGGACATCACTTCTGTCAGGCTTGCACAGACCCTTTTGCTCGTGACCACTATAGTTGTGGACACTAAGGGGAGCTTGTATAGAGAATAAGAGAACTTGCTAATGGTAGGAAGAAAACCAGGGAAGGGTGATGACCTCTAACACAAGGTAATTTAACTCTCTTCAAGGAAAAAGTTCTCTTTAGTTACAAAGCAGATAGACAGGTCAGAGCTGCAGGTAGCTCTTGTGTTTCTGTTAACTAAGCTTCCATGCAACTTTGCAAAGTATGTGGTCGTTTCTGACAAGTGATAAGTAGCCACAGTTCTATAGTGGTTTATGAATTAAGAATGCACTATGGAAGCAAGAGAAATTTCCTGTTCTTATCCTAGATTGTCTTTGTCCCTGCTTGCCAGGCCTGAACACATTATTTATGTAGTTTTCTCTCTAATTGCCACCATGAATTGACGGAACATCTTTGTGTTCAGCGAAAGACTGCCTTCAAGTGTCGGTCTTTTGTGTCTGTCATTCATTTAATGACTCCTTGCTGTTCCTGAGGAATACTCAGCTGCATGCTCTTAGATAAATAAATTTATCCTAAATGTAAGCAGCAACACAAAAATTAATATAGTTTATAAATGAATATATATTATGAAACTTCATGCCATGTTGCATTAAACTAGTTCAACTTCATAATCCTTCTCATCAGACCAAACTGAATATAGATGATCACTGCACCATATGGACTTAATGGCTTCTCAGAGTACCACTGAGTCATGGGCTAGCCCCAGCTTGCAAAGAAGGTATTTTTCTAAAGAGCAGACAGATCTTAATCAACAGAAGAACTGAGAATTCCAGTATCACACTTCACTGGCCTCCTTCCCATTACCTATCAGTAACTCACTTAGTCCCAAAAGCTCCTCGAAGGTAAAATACCTTACAAAACATCATGGTCATCACAGGCCAGGTAACCAGGCCATAGGTCATGCAGTCTTTGTATGCAGAGAGGACCGCCATGCCCTGTTACCTCAGGCTCTAACAGTTCTGGAATGCTCAGAACACTTGATGTCCTCCTGATTTCATAATTCCTCTTGTAAATTCTAGCTCGGTTCCCCCAAATGCATTCTTCTTGTGGAAGCCCAGAAATTTTACATTTACTGATTATAATGGCTGTGAATTAGTGAGGGAATAATTTGCTTAACTCTCTTTAAAGTCCACTCCATAATCACCTGTGATTGCTGTATGCATAAAATGATTTTTGAGAAGTTAGCAAGCCCAAATAAATGCATGGGCATTGCATAATTTTCTTCTTCTTCTTTTTCCTCCTCCTCCTCCTCCTCCTCCTCCTCCTCCTCCTCCTCCTCCTCTTCCTCCTCCTCCTCTTCCTCCTCCTCCTCTTCCTCCTCCTCCTCCTCTTCAGTGTTTCATTTGGTTCTGGTTTCATCAGAGTTCAGAGTCCTTTAAGTGCATAGTTGCTATGTTCTAGGTGCAGCAAGGGAGGGATTCTCAAACAATTCTAAAGTTATCTTATACACTAGGAAGACAAGAATTACAGACAATTTCCTTGTGTGGGTCACGTTGGGCATGTTCGTTGTTGATTGTATAGCTTTTACTTCCATTTTTAAAAGCTTTTTGTTGATTAAGTGAATTATGGTTAAGATAGGACTTTTTCAGTGAAAACAATTTTATATTGAAAATCTTCTTTTCTTAAAGTGTAATGGACAGCATTTTTGCCAGAGTAGTTTCAAACAATTTAGGACTGCAGGTACAGTAATGAGGTGATTTGATCAAAACCATAGGATAAACTAGGTGTGTGAAAGTCCCAAGAGGCTGGTAGGGCACAGATGTTGTGTGCCTGGTGTGCTTGAACTAAATCTCCTTAACCCATCATTTTCTAGTTCAGCCAATACCAACAATGCACACATTCAGTATCCAGTACTGTACCAAAGCTTTGTGACCATAGCCATTATGAATACAGTGGCCGACTTCCATACACTGTCCAGGGTGATGAGAACTTTGGAATTTCTTGTCTGATCATCAACTGTTCGTGGTATATCCACTAGGGAAAGCTGCTTGCTTTGTGGGTACCAGGGGGCCATTACCTCGGGTTGCTTACTTTGGGTTTCACAGTGGGGAACATTAAGATGCCTACCATGTATGTGTAAATCATGTCAGCACATGTTTTATTTATCCAAATAATTTCTGGAAGAAGTTCAGATCATAATGGTGATCAAAGAAGCCTTTCTGGAGGAGGCATCATCTAACTGAGCCTTCAGAGCAAACACTGGAGTCATGGTTTATCTTCCAAATCTGTAAATTTATAGGTTTACGCCAGTAGTATTTGCCTTCTTCTCCCTGCCTTTGTCTTGCTCACATTTTCTCATCACCTTTGGGAGCTGAAGGGATAAAATTGTGGGAGTTCAGAGTAAGAATATCCTTAAGGTCTTGACCATTTCCACCGAGGGACTACACTGAAGGGTTTAGGATGGACGCTGCTTGGGAATATCTCCATTCTTTCCCTAAATCCTAAATTATTCAGGCAAGTTCTGATGGATCCCACCTCCAAGTGTATTACCAATGTCCTGATAATCTATTCACAGATTGTGGATGTAGACTGTTAGCAGGTGTTTGTACTAACTGAAGCATGACCTTGCGTACAACTGTCTCAGCAGACTGGAGAAACATCTCACAGCCCCACAGCTATTCTTCACCTCTCTCTCCACTGTGCCAAGGTTTTGTGGCTAAGGATTAGCCCTGTTGGTGGTTACAGTCACTGATGGAATGCCCATGGAAACTACACCCTTGGAAAATACTTTGCCATGGACATAGAAGGGTTTGGGGATGTTCTCAGTGGTCATCAATGCATGTAGTGCATGATGGGCGATACTGAAATGCCAAAATCAGAAGGGGGCTTCACCATCCAGTACACTAAAATCCATTATTTCTTAAGGTGCAAACCTATGGTTTGCAACCCCTTTGGCAAACCTCTATCTCCAAAAATATTTACACTGCAATTCATAACATTACAAAATGACACTTAGTAAGTGTAGCAATGAAAGTAATTTATGGTTGGGGGTCATCACAACATGAGGAACTGTATGAAAGTGTCACTCCATTTGGAAGGCTGAGAACCACTAGTCTAAAATCACATGAATGACTTTTCTCCTCCAGGCATCACTATTCAGTATCATCATGATAGTGTTTTTGGAAACAGAATCATTAACCTTTTAAACATGTGTTTTTCTCCTCAGACAAGTTTTGGTATTGTCGGCTTTCACCAAATCACAAGGTCTTACATTATGGAGACTTGGAAGAGAGCCCCCAAGGAGAAGTTCCCCATGATTCCCTGCAGGACAAATGTAAGTAGCTCCTTCCCTGGGTTAGAACATGTGGGTTTTGGTTCATCAGTTATTTCTTATTCATAGTAACCCATACAGAAATCTATTAACTTAAATGAACCCATTTGCCCTTGACTCACCCTGTAACTTCAACCTGTGCATTCCCACCAAGTACATGGCCTGGACGGATTTGAGGCTCAGGGATGAACAGGACAAATGTCCAAGTGGTGCTTACATACCTTTCCTAAAGGGTGAAGTAGGAGTCCAAATGTCTACCTTTGGACAGTGTGTGTGTATAGAGAGGTATTTTAAGGGAATAATACACAAACCTGATTTTATCAATTGTAGTTTCAAGTAATCTAAAATGATGTCTTAGAACTTATATGCAACAACCTCTACCACATATGGCTTAGTGTGTCCTGCAGTTAGAATATACAGTTAGTGAAAGGTTCAAATACTACTTCTGAGAACTCAGATACTTGGGAACTTAGGAAAAATGACCCAGGAACTCAATAGTCCTCCAACATATGTGTTATTTCTCTTTATTTGCCTTTTCCATGGGCTTTGTTTTAACATGTGGTTTTAAAGAGACTGTAACATGTGATCCTTTTAACCGAATACCAAAGCAGGTAACAAGGACCAAGGCTCAGTGCCAAGTGTAGAGACTAAAAGTTATTAAAGCAACATTTAAAAATGCCAGGATGGTGAATTAATTTGGAAGAAAAATGAGACAGAAGCAATACATTCTTGGAGGACACTCTAGTCAGAGAAATCAACCAGGGACCAGTTGTCAGGACATGCTTAAATAACCTTTAAGAGTAGCATTGATCCTGCTGTGCTAAGACAGCCGTATCTGGTAGTGCCTTCGACCTCCTACTGCCTGCCATCTCGCTTCTGCCCTCCCGTCACCCCAGGGCCCATGAAAGTCAAATCTGGACTGCTTGCTGTACAGCTCAGGACCACAGGAAGCAAAAATAAACCTGAGTGGGAAACTTTCTGACACTTTCAAACTCTGTGGTGACATCTCAGGCAGAAAGCCTAGAACATTTAATCTTCCTCCAGTTTAAAAATGGGACAGTCTGGTCTCCGTAGTGTCATACAGTTCATTTCTGTCTATAGGAGAACTGCTTTCCCAGCATGTATTATTGACACCTCATAGCAGGAAAAAGTAATCTGAGATGCAAAATGGAAGGTTATGCCTTGGTGCATGCCCACTCTCTCTCACACACACACACACAACAAATAAACAAAACAACAACAACAAATAAAACAGAAAGGAAGAAAGGAAGAAGGAAGGAAGGAGAGAAGGAAAGGGGAAAGAAAAGAAAAGAAGCCATACTCAGACCTCACAAATCAGAAACTCTGGGTATGATCTGGAGCCTCCAGGTGACTCTGGCTTACTCTCAAGTTTTAGAAATGTTAATGTGGGTGTTGCTGAATATTTCACAGTAATTCCACAAACATGACTTTCTCAAAAAGCTCTTTTAAAACATAAATTGAGAATCAATGCTTTGGAAATGAGAGGCCCTAGAGAAAGTTCTAGAAGCTGGCTGGCACCAGAGCCCTATTAAACGGCAGTTTCTGGGGTTTCCCACCAAGCAATGTCCCTCACCTCCAAAGCCCCAGAGTAGAGAAAATCAGCATTCACCTAGGTATGCAAGAAGAGCCCTGGCCTGGGTGCTCGCAGGGAAGCACAGCTGGAGCTGTGAGTCTCCGTTCTCCAGGAAGGGTTGGACAGTGGCCAGGGGCTGACGTGGGTACAGGGAGAAGGTAGCAGGCTTCCTCCTGAAGATGCCTCCAAGAGGCATGTTCCCTCCTTTTCCTCTGCAGTCTTTCAAGTCCAGTGATGTAGAATTCCAAAGGCGATCTCACAGTATATCCCTTGAAAGATAGGTAGAAATGATCTAAGTTTAAGATGTGTGGTATGTGGGAGGTATGTGTTGGTGAGATTGTATCTATCTGTGTAGGGGTCAGAGCAGGGAGTGTGCTTATATTATAAAATGAAATGAAGTTGTGTACCTAAGAAGGCCCTGCCCTGCCCTAGGAAACTAAGTTTGCAGGTTCCAGCACACACCTGGTTGCCTTGTGTGCTAATTCTGTATTCTGCCTGGGCTCTTAGAAGCAGAAAAAAAAATATTCCACTAGAAAAATGAGTGAGAGCCTTTGAAACGCTCAGCCCTAAAAGGGCTGTCTCCACCACATCCCTCCTCTTAGGGCTCAGGGGACCCTGCAGAAGAGGACTTGGAACGAATATAAGAGCCAGAGGGGCAAGAGAACACCAGGGAAACAAGGCCTTCAAAACACAAGGCCAAAGCACATAGGACCTCACAGAGACTGAGGCAGCATACACAGGGCCTGCATGTGTCTGCACCACATGTGGTCCTAAAGCTGAAAGGAGAAGCGGACACACAGCCCCATCCTAACCCAAATTCTATCGCCAATCAAAAACCACTTGCAAATAAACTTTTAGTTTTCCCCAAGGGGGGTCTCATTGAGGAAACAAACTACTCTTAAGAGACTGACTGTGTGCCCAGCAGTAAATGGCCAACAGAACGCACTCAAGGGCATCTTTAAGGTTCTTTGGTTGATAATGCTATATCAGGACTTTTCCTTTCCTTGTCTTTCTGAATGTTACTTCCCTTCCTCCCCCAACCTTGGTTTTTTGTGTACCTATTGTGCCGTCTGGTTTTGTATTTTTGTAGGTTTCCTGAGTATGTAACAGGTGGATCTCTGTGATGACATCTGTTTCTTGGGCTCTTCTGTTTCTGTTTGTTTTGTACTACTCCGATGTGTTTATTTTTGTTTTATTTTATTTGGTCTCATTTTTATTCCTTAGAAACCTGTTGTGAGTTGAGAATTTACTGATATAAATCTGACTGGTAAATTAAAAAGGAAAAGAAGAAGCCAGTTCTTTTCTAATGAGAGAAAGGGGGTGGATCCAGAGGGGAGGGGAAGTGGGGAGGAACTGGAAGGGAGGGGAAACTGTAATCAAGACATAGCTTATAAAAAAGTAGTATTTTTCAGTAAAAAGGGGGTTTCTGTTAATTAATGACAAGAGTCATCACCTTGCCGTGTATTTTGTCCTCTCCTAAGGCCAGGAGGAATTGTCTTTCACCCCTTGAGTTAATCAGGGCTGAATACCAACGTATTGATGAATCATTGGTTAACTGGACCTTTTTCTACAACTGGTCCTAGTGAGGATCGGAGGACTCCTCTTGGCAGTCTTCTTCTCTATAGCTCTGAGCTGTTGCTCTTCATATTCTTTCTGACCCATAGGAAATGGGGTCCTTGAAAAATCTACATTCCCTTGCATCTCCTCTCATTCTGCTCCTTCCCCGGGCTTAACAGGCTGCCATCTCCATCACCCAGTCACATTCGAGGCTCATTTGCTTTAGCCATGCCTAGTGCCCTTTAAGGCCTCTGTTTGAAAGAATCTAGGCCAGTATTCTTCACTCCCATATCAGAGGGATAGGGAGGAAAGCACAGGCTGATGCCCTCCTCAAAGATTAAGCCAATTATAGAGGATGAAGAGAGCAGCTGACTGCCAGGCAAAGTGGAGGAATTTGGGTCATGGAAGCACAGTGAAGAATTCAGGTCCCTCCATCCACTGAGAGAATTAATGCAGATTAATAGTAATAGGAATAGTGGCTGATGCGTAAGGTATGCCAGGCACTGTGCTCAGAGCTTACCTATGTTATCTAATATGCAACCTGAAGGGACATTTCATCCATATTTTGTAGATAAGAAAAGTGAGGTAGAGAAGCATTAAGTGTAACTAGTTGGCAGCCATGGGTTAGTAAACAGTAAGATGAAGGTATTTGCAGGCAGGCAAACAGCCCCATGGCCAATTGTAACTCACTATTTTTTTTCTGCCTGGACTAAAAATGATCTGAGCCTCTGCTCTGGAGCAAGCCCAAAGTGGTAGAACAAGAGGTTAAT
Source organism: Rhynchomys soricoides (assembly GCA_019843965.1). Taxonomy (NCBI): domain Eukaryota; kingdom Metazoa; phylum Chordata; class Mammalia; order Rodentia; family Muridae; genus Rhynchomys; species Rhynchomys soricoides. Next base: position 546,074 of record JADRCH010000130.1, on the reverse strand, counting down.
CAAGCCCCTAAAGCCTTAGTTTCTGGTTCCAAAGGCAGGGTATGGCCCATCCCTCAGTGCTATGAAGCTGATCTGCTAGGTTAGGAAGAGCCTGCCTCCATCCTATCTCTTGCCACAGAAGCTTCTCCTGAGGATATCTGCACAAGCAGTGTCTGCAAACATGTACTTAAGGCTTAGAACCACTTCCTGAAGATGTTTTCTCTTGACTTCCCCCAGGGAAAAACAAAAGCTAAAAGTGTTTGCATCATAGTGGCCACATTTGTTTTTTAAGTAATATTTTGTCATTTAAATCATAATTAAACTTTTTTTCATGGCACTACTAAGGAGTTTCCTCAATGTCTTTAGAGTGAAGCCCTCATTTGTGGCTGGTCTCATTATGATGCAGGTGCTTACACCTTCCAGACACCAAGGGACAGGAGCCTAGTAAGGGAGCATGGAACACTAAGACGAGATCTGTCCCTGGCTAACTGTGTGACATTGTATAAGGAATTCTTCCTCTGGAACCTTAGGCTTCCCATCTGCAAGATGGCATGTTGAATTAGATCATCCCAACCCTTCTCAAACTGAGCATGTATGAGAAATTAACATGGGCCACGGAGTAAGGGTGCTGCTTCCTTCTCTGGTGGCCTCCTGCTTCTCCCAGCTCTGTGCCCCACCAGCTTTATCTGTCTCCCATGTAGAAAGAACAAATCACAAAGCTAGCTTGGCTTTGAAATCCTCAGGAACTCCCTACTGTGTGAGTGTGACCCCTTTGTTGCTGCCCCTGGACTGTAGAGGACATTGTTTTCAGTTCTCCCCATGTTTAATCTTCCAATACAACTAGAGAAAAGCTAAGAAAGAAAGAAAGAAAGAAGAAAGAAGAAAGAAAGAAAGAAAAACAGTTTTTCAAAATTACTATATTGCTAGTAGTTTGTGTTTTCTTTTTAGTCATAATCCCATGAGCGATGCAGCAGCTTATCTCCCTGATAATGGACAATGGATATTTAAACATAAAATATAATAACCACCATATCAGTGAAAAGAGATTTTTCTCCTGTGAAGCCTTTGCATTAAGGATTCAAAAGATGATCCAAAGCAGTTTTGTGTTTTTCTTGTCCCATTCTACATGTTTTCAAAGTCAAGGAGTAGCTTACTTTTGTAGAGGATGGATACTGGAGTTCATTGATCATTTCATATTGTATAACAAAGGATTTTCTACAATGTACTTGTGATTTCAACTCCAGGTGAAGCTTCAGGAGGTTTTATGAATTGCTTTGCTAATTGGATTTTTAAATTCCCTTCAATGTCTCCATTGTGAGCGTAATCAACTTCCCCAAGTGTGACAGATCAGCCACAGAGACAAGGCTAGCTAGCCCTTCTTATGAAAATGGACTTGTGAGACCTGAAGTCAGTATTTAAGATAGGCTCAGGTATCATAACACCCACCTACAGGACTCCTATTCAAAGGAGATCAGGAGTGGGCCAAAAAGTAAAGGCACCTGAGGCATAGGACTGAGCCAATGGCAAGAGGCTATGCAGCTACACCATAGTGCAGGAGCGAACAGCTCCCATCTAGTGTGTTTTAGCACAGCAAGAGACATCTCACCCATTATGTTGATGAAGGACTCTTCCAGTCACTTAGGACCACAAGCTAATCTCCCTTTTGACATACAGACATAACTGCAAAATCCAGATAAAACACAGGAAGAAGAAATGGCAGATTAGGACTGTTCAGCTCCTTAGTCTAGATAAGTATTTTCTCTTACATCTTATGTAGTCACAAGACCCCAGCTAACCATAAAAGTTTCTGGGAAGCATAGTCTTCCTTGTGCCCAGGAGGAGGAGGAGCAAGATACTGATATTGAAATTGAATACAAGTGCTCTGGACAGAGTGGACTAGAACCAGGGCTACATGGTGGGGGAGTAGATGTTGGTAAGTAGATGCTGGCGAAGCCTCCAGAGGTTAAAGCTCTTATCGTGCCTCCTTCTCTGGGCTTGGGAGCTCTAGGAATGTTTTCCAGACTTAGGCAGAGTCTTAGTATTCCTCGGAAATTGGCTTTTACTGTTGTTTTAATATTCCATAACTTGATAATTTTGTTGTTATCCACTTCAACCCGTTTCTTCAGTGAAAGTGTACAAGCTTTAACTATGAAATCTGCCGTTATGTTCTCTTCTCCTTTAAGAAAGTGTAAGGAACTGGTTGCTTACAACCCTCTGTTAGCAAAACCAAGCTAGGCAGCATGTGCAGCTAGATTCACAATTATTGGGGGACTGGATGATTTGGGATTGGAGAATGATGGATAACTTAGTGTTTTGTTTTTAATCAAGATTCTGGGCCATTCTACTCATCTCTGTCTCTCTTATTTACTGTTAAAAGGTATTTTGAAGGCAGAGCCTTTTCTGTTTCTTATCTTCTTCTTACTCCCGAGCAAGCCATAATATAGCATCATTCTCTCTAACTGCATTATTTTCCAAAGGCTCTGTAAGAAAGAAAGGTTTCCTCTACTCTATTGAGTTTATTTCCATTGCCTGTTGAACAAGGACAACCAAACCTTGCAGAGCTGCTACAACAGTTCATGATTTGGGAAAGAGAGCAATTTAGAAGGGAAGTTCAGAAGTGTTTGGAGTCAGATTGGTGATTTGAGCTAGATCCACTTCCTCTCTTTATCCATCCCTCAGAGACAAACAACATGGGTGCAAATGCTGTAGCTAGAGATACTAATACATGCGAAGCACGTGGCATTGTTCCTGGGACTCAGAAGCCCTTGCAATGTCAGTATCAGAACCTCCTATACTGTGATGATCATTGTTACTTACGGTGGTATCTATTACAGTCCCACTGCTAACAACACCACTGTGGGTATTACTTCAGGTTTTAGTGAACCAGATTATATCTACGGTGCTACCATGCTAGAGATACAGTTTACCAAAACATAATATGCTCGGGTGTCTAGTTTCTAAACACTGCCTGACTTCTCTTCCTCTTGTCACATCTCTGTCTTTTTCTTTCTGCAGTGGCTTCAGGCAGTGCCAACCATGGTAGCAAACTCAATGAGTACATTCGCTCCTTCATTGACCTTGAAGCTTCCAGTGGTGGTGTAACTTTCATTATTTTTATGAATTGCAGTGCCGGTGGCAGATATCAAAGCAGTGGTGACGGGAAAGGACTGCCCTCATATGAAAGAGAAAGGTGCCCTTAAACAAAACAAGGTATGATTTTCTAGATCACTGTAAATGTCTCTACCTGTACAATGCAGTAAGCCATGAGAATGATCCCAGCCTTCACTTACACATGTATTGGAGGGTTCACCATGGAACTGAAAGGTAATTTATATAGGGCTGCGCACCTCAGCTCTCCTTTTTTCTTCCCTGATCCATTCCTTCCCTGTTTACTACTTTACTTTTTCTCTGCCTGATCATTTTTCTGCTGCCTGTTCTCTCCTGTTCCCCCACTCTCTGTCTACTGCTCACCTTAGAAAGTACAGTGACTGCCTTCCCTCTGACTCTGTATGAGCCTCCTCCACTCATCTTCATCCATTGTACAGGCTTCTTCTTGCCTCATGCTTATGGCATCCCCTCTAAGACAGACAGACACCAGCCTCACGAGTCAAAGGATGTGAGAAAACACTAAGTACTGGACCCTTCAGTGTCATAGAAAGTAGACTATTAAGAATTCAAATGAAGCTTAAAGTAGAGTAATACCCAGGAATACATGCTTAGGTAACCATGGACAATGCCCA